>JAODUP010001253.1:0-81553 GCA_025642065.1 Paralvinella palmiformis
GAACAAAATTATTTGGATAAAACAGTTGACTTGTTAATGCTCCTTAGCCAAGTTAGGGATTTAGGGAATTATCGAAACCTTGAACCAATAAGAAAACAATTACAAGAACTGGATGTTCACAGTCCGACTGATGAACCAATGGCCGCTGTTTGTCAGGACTGCAGATGGTTAGCTGTCATACTAATGTTCTAAATTTATGCGCGATTGTGAGTGAGAGTGATTTAGTTAGTAGGTATTACAGCAAATGGTGCGCTAGAGAAGAGGGGGATTAAATTTAGTGAGTATTTTATATATAGACACCGGTGAATATTTTGTAAACAGTTTTTTTTCTTCCTGTAAATACATATTTAGATGTGTTTTTATATCATTCAGTGGGCACAAATCAGGGATGATAACCAAAGATGCAGGTATATTGTACATCAGTATTACTAAACTAGGAAACAGAGCACCAAGCCACAACGACATGGAGTTATCTAAATACAACAAGTAAGATCATATCCACATGCCATGGTATGTGTTTTCTATTGGCCGTAAGGTGACTTGTGGTTAGAATGGAGTCTTTCTTGCTCTATGAAGTTTCTATTTGGTTCATGTTGATCTTTTTAGATGTTACAATGCACACATTTCACGCCCATTAACTGGATGGCGGTATCTTATTTGTTGTTCCGTATATGGTGATAGCTGCTTAAGCTAATCGTATGACCGCTGATAATAAAATGATGTATTGATATATGTCTAGATCTGAGCTCCGTCGCCACTATAGACGTATCAAGAAGCTGTTTTGTTGTCACTGCTCTAAAGAGACAGATTTTATGAGCCACGGATTAGAGAAGAGATTACGGTTTGATTATATTTATTTGATAATAAAAATAGTGTTCTGATATTTGTTGACAAAAACCTTTTGAGCATTTATATCCGCTGATTTGTCGTTGGCTCTCTCTGTATCTCTGCTCTCTCTCTCTCTCTCTCTCTCTCTCTCTCTCTCTCTCTCTCTCTCTCTTTTATATATATATATATATATATATATATATATATATATATATAATTTGTTTTGTTTCATTCCAGTAATTACTTATCATTGGTCGTTCGGCAAAAACAAGTGAAAGATATTAATTTATTAATTGAAGATATAAGAAACAATACAATGGAATCCTATGTAAAATAGACTTCTTAAAACTGGTTGATAGAAGTAAAATTAACGTGCTGTGATTGGTAGCAAACTATATATATATATATATATATATATATATATATATATATATATATATATCAGTTAATAGGAAATAATTAAGAATAAACTTAATACTTACATTAATAGAACATATACGTAGTATTTAAATGTGTTATTAAATGTCACGGATCATAGAAATAATAATACTAACATTTGGCATTTTAAGACCATCCATTATTTAAAAGCATTCTTTACATAAGAAGCGCTTGTAACTGTAGTCCATGCCTTTTGTTACATCTCGTGTAGATTGTTGTAACTCCCTGTTATACAGCATATCTGATTATAACATCAATTCCCTTCAGCGAATTCAGAATAGCGCAGGTCACATAGTGACAAATACTCGAAAATATTATCATATCACCCCAATTCTTCAAAAAACTACATTGACTACCTGTTAGACAGGGTATCCATTTCAAGAGTTTACTAATAACTTATAAATCATCCCGAAAACACCGGTCATCCAGTCAGAAACTATTGCAGATGGCTGTGATTCGGCTCAAGTCATATGGTGATAGTACATTTAGAGTTGCAAACCCCACTTTGTGGAAAAGATTGCCGGCAGATATCAGCGATGCTAGTAAGGCCGCGTTATCAATATATATATTTTTTATTATTAATGGTAATCCATATATGTATGCTGTTAATAGGGTCATATATAAATTTGGGGGTATCTATGGAGAATATCGCGATTAATTGAAGAAGTTTCTTTCTGTTTACACTCACAAATAGCTCATACTATTAGTGGTCTCGATTGATTTTTGAAGTCTCGCCGGAACATAAAACGACCCCCCACAATACCCTGCATTCACTCGCTAGTGTTCGCGCTAGTGAAACTTCACAAAGGCTGATAGGTTTCACAATTCATTAACCCTGTGAGCTAATGACTGGAAAGTCTTCGCTTCTAATCATGATAATATTGTACTACCAACGTATAATTGACAACGAATTGACGTTCTAATATTGTACTGCTAACGTTCAATAGACACCCAATTGAAGTTCTAGTATTGTACTACTAATGCTCAACAGATAACCCACTGATGTACTACCAACGTACAGCAGACAGCTCATTGACGTTTTTGTATTGAACTACCAACGTACAACAGATGTCGGCGACTCTGAAATAATTTCAGATCTAGAAATGCCACATTTAACAGTTTTAGAGTTGAAATTAATGTATCTGATATATCTAAAGTACAAGATCCAAAATTCTGGCCCACTGGTGTACGTGTTAGAAGGTTCTATGTGCCAAGGGAGTCTAGGCCGACTGCGAATCACGTAGTGTTATAACTGTGAACGAAAAACCCCACAAAACACTTTGTAATTGCATCATGGATTAGTAGAGGTTATGGGATAACCGTATTGGTTGTATGATAAAACATCTGCATAGTGTTGATGTAATTATCATACAAGAACATTGGTATTATGATAAAGATCTCAATTCATTAGTTCATTCCACGGATGATATACACGTACATGGGACGTCTGGTATGGATCCCAATAACTTGTTGTATGGTCGACCATACGACGACTGTACGATCCTGTATAGTAAACATCTGAAATGTAAATTCACACCAGTTGATGTTGGTAGTAGCAGATGTTGTACTGTTATTATGGAATTTCCCGATCTGACCAAAGTATTATTATTCAATGTATATCTGTCATGCGACACAGAACATGAACAAAAAAATGCTCAATTTTATATTGATGTACTAACTAGGATTAGCCATAGTCGCTATAATTACCCGGACAAATGTAACATCATATACATTGGAGGTTGTAATGTTGTCAATCCATAACAGTCCGCAATTAATTATATCGAGGACTTAATGTTGGTATTTAGAATTGTAACGGACCGGAAACAGTTTAGAGAATACACCAGATGGTCAAGATTGTATCTGTGATTTATTAATAATATACTTGATGACAATCTACAAACATCACAGAGGTGAATTTAATACTGATTTGACTCGTATTAATTCCCTACATACTATTTATCTCATGTATTATTTACACCATGATGGTATTTTATTATGTTCTCAGTGTGTTGAAGATAACGTTCTGTATACATACGAAAATAGTTTCACTGGCGGCAGGTCAAAACTTGATATGTTTATTGTGTCATGAAAAAAAGCCGATGCGATTTATATTGTAGCGTATAAACATACTTAATGAGATTCACATACCGTTAAGTGCAGTACACTTTAAAGATATGTTTTGTAAAGAACACGTGGATGATATTGATCATTAGCATAGTGCAGACATGGGGTCAATTCAATTCCGGAATTGGAATTGATAGTCAATTCCAATTTAACCAATTAAATGGTCTGGATACCATGGGCTCCACCCACAACACTGTGAGACCACCACATAGCATATCTGTAATCTATATAGAGATATTGCTATTTAAGAATTAATTAACATTATTATCTCACCGGGAATGCCAATCTGGAGCAAAAACTTCCTCTACTAAAACTGTGACTATTGTAGCCTGTCCCCAGATTTAACTGTTTTAATAACAATTTGAGATATTTTGTAAACCTACCATATGTAAGTGGTTTAGTATCCAGCAGACTTCTGAAAGTAAACACAGGATCTCACCCCTGTTGGGCGGAACTAAGCAAAAACATATAAACAAATCTTTGATGATTACAAAATATACTTTTACATGGGGATGCACCCAAGACTATATGGTCCAGCACTTGATATCTTCAAATATCTCTAGCTAAAAGTGCTTTGTGGTTTGGCTTTTGCACGTTTTTACCACGTTAACACTTACATATGGTGTTACCAATATACTCGAACCAAACTATGCCAGAACTGAGCCAGGACTTTGGTTCCATATATATATATATATATATATATATATATATAAACTATGATGCGGACATTCTTCTCAAGCCAGAGCTTTGGTTCCATATATATATATATATATATATATATATATATATCAGATATGCACACTGTCTTTGACACCCCAGTGAGCATTTAACCAATTAAAATAGTCTTGATAGCGTGGGCTCCACCTACAATACTGTGGCACCACCACATACCATGCCTGTAAAATATATAGAGATATTACTATTTAGGAATTTACCCTCGTTCAATGTTTTGGACAAGCCAAACAAATTAAATCATCAAATTAATTTACCATTTAATTTGTTATGTCAGAAATATTTCTTCCATGACAATTCTACTTGGAATATAAACTACTCTGAGTAGGCATTCCAAGTAGGTACTCGGATTGCCTACTCATAGTAAAAGTATTAGGCAAAAAAGGGTTGGAAACAACGGAATTGGAATTGATAAATTTGCAGTAGGAATTGAATTGGAATTGATAAAATTTATATGGATTAGGAATTGGAATTGACCAAATGGAATTGAGTGGAATTGGAATTGACAAAATGGAATTGACCCAATGTCTGGTGTAGTGCTATCATAGCTTCATGTATAAAGGCTGCATCTAGATGTATCCAACCACCAGTAAGACTAAACTAGCAGGCTGGATTTATCATGTAAGACATTTCAAGAATCAATCGATATTTTGGCACCGTATTTGGCTTGACAATGGATGTCCCCATCGTGGTTGAATTTCTGATATCAAGCGTAAAGCCCATGCTAAATATAAACAGGTTGTGAAATTAGTTAAACGGAACCAATCCGATTTGAGGGCTGCAAAACTGACAACTGCCCTATAGAGCCAAGATAAAGACAATGTTTGGTGAAATGAAACGTATAAATAATAATAATTCCTGTTTACCAAATGTTGTTGATGATGCCGATGGTGATAACGATATTACCATCACATTTGCCAATAAGTACTAACACTTGCATAATAGTGTATCATATGATGTTAACGATATGAATATGGTACTCAATGAGTTGGAGATACATTTTGCCATCTCCTGTAAAAATTGTGCATGCAAAACATCGCACATTATCAATGTAGATGATGTCACAAATGCTGTTCTCAGGTTAAAACCTCATAAAGCCGATGGAATTGAAGATGCCTCTTCTGATGAATTATTCAATGTATGTTTTGAATTATATGTACATCTAGCCTTGTTGTTTAATGCTGTAATACTTCATGGTGTCTCCCCAAAGAATATCTTGTTATCACGTTGGTGCCAATACCGAAAAACAGAAAATAGTTATTAAACGATAATAACAATTACCGGGCAATTGCCTTGGGTAGCATAGTTTGCAAAATAATTGATAATATTACACTTGAGAATCATAAATATGTGTTGAGATCTTCTGATCTTCAGTGTGGCTTCAAAGCTAAACATTCTACTTCTAATTGTACCCTCGTTCTTCATAAAGTAATTGACTATTACACTAATAATGACTCGTCAGTTTTCTTGGTACTGTTGGATGCATCACGTGCATTCGATAGAGTCCAATCTGTACAATTATTTAGATTGCTTATCAAACGTAGTTTATGTTCACTAATTGCACGTTGCTTGGCTTATTTATACACTAATTAGTCTTTGATGGTTAAATGGAATGGATGCTATTGTTATAGTTTTAATATTTCTAATGGTCTGAAACAGGGAGGGATACTCTCCGCAATATTATTATGTATTTATATGGATCAATTATTGTACAAGTTTCAAATGTTGGATGTTATATTGGCAATGTGTTTGTTGGAGGTCTTGTGTATGCTGACGATTTATGTTTGTTGTCTCCAAATAGAGGTTCAATGAGTATTATGCTTAACATTTGTGAAGATTTTAGTAAAGAATATGACGTTGTGTTTAACTCAAGCAAGAGTCATATAATCTATGATGAGATAAGGAAGTACCAGAAGATGGTACCGCCATGTTTGAACGGGGAAACTCTACATATTCAGAGGGTAGCACCCAGTTGGTATTGATTATGTTAATCCTATTACCATACGCAACGTCACGCGATATTTGATTTGGAGAACTAATTATGTCATAGCTAAATTTGCTTTTTGTTCAGCTGATGTCTGTACTTTTGTATTTCGCACGTATTGTACCAGCTATTATGGATTACCTCCGTGGCAGTTAGATTCCAATGATGTTAAGCATATTTATGTTACATAGAAACATTGTATCAGGAAAATATGGAATATCCACGTTAGAACACATTGCAGGCTTTTAAATAATTTATGTGAAGGATATGGTACTCATCTCAAACTGATGTCTCGATTTATGTCATTTCACCAATCCTTATCAAAAATTGAAAATAGTTGTACTCATCTGTGTTATTTGCTATGTAAGACATCCCAAACCCCTATATCGATTAATATGAGACTTTTGCTGTCCAAACTAAATGAAGAAGGATAAGGTGAATGTTCAGTGATGACTAAGCGATACTTAAGAAGAGTATTTGAAAATAAGAAGTGCGTAACTAATGGTGTTTTGCTAAAGGAATTGTGTTTGTTAAGGGATGGAATATTGACTACGGACCTAAGCTGTAGCTATATATGTCACATAATTGATTTCGTTTTATTTTCTAGACATTGTTCATATTTCTACTACAAATTATTGTACTGCATACCATGTATAAGAACATAATAAATTATATATATATATATATATATATATATATATATATATATATATATATAAACGGTGAAGCGTGCAGTGGTGAAGTTCACTGGCGTTCAGCAAAAAAAGAGTCGGGAAATCTGTTAGGATCCGAGAAATTTGAATCTAGAGGTGTTCCCTACGTATCATAGAACACCATTTGTGAAAGAGATCAACCATAAGTTAGCTGGAGCTAAAGTGATTAGTCAGCTAGATGCTAAACAAGGTTACCTGAGCGTTCAAACATATGATGAGTCACGAGTCAAGATGTGTTTCAGAAGAGAACGGATATTACTTTATCTACGTGTGAAGGAACAGTGAATATTTGCGATGATATTCCAGTGTTCGGAGACGGTGACGAAAGTCTTAATCGTAATCTGCATAATCTAATGCAAAAGGCCAGAGAAAGTGGCTTGATTTGTAATGTGAACAAGTGTAACGATAATGAAGCGAATTCAAAGATGAAACACCCTTCCGATATGCCCAAGCCAAGGTTCGAACTCGGGTGGTAGTGATCGCTGATCCAAGCCGCTACCAGTTAGACCATGGGGGCGCTCTGAGGATTGAGAAGAAAATATATACATCAGACCACTGTAATTTATGTACTGAGGATTGAGAAGACAATAGATAATGTACAGCGGTCTAATGAGAAGATAACGAAATAATATCGATACCAATCCAGTGTTATGTGAATTACTGGATGTTGTAAAAAGAAAGGTTGTCCTAAAAAGCCATATAATCCCTCTAAGGTGATAAGACTAGTGGTCGATGAAAGACTTTATTTCAATAGAAAATGGTGTTTTATTGAAAAAGATTATAATTCCGGTGTTTATGCAAACAAAAATAATGGCTAAGTTACGCTTGCGTCATGAAGTAATCGAAAAGATACCTTTACTTGCAAGAAGGTGCGTCTATTGGAGAGGCATAGATCAAGACATTGAAAGTCTAATTAGCAAATGCTATATTTGTCTGAAATACAGTAGATGTGAGCAGAAAGGGATTTTGTTACTACGAGATCTGCCAACAAGAGCATGGCAATATATCGGGACTGATCTGTTGAAGCTAAATGTACAAAACATCACAATTGTTGCAGATGATTATAGTAAGATCCCACTCATCATTAACTCGGAATCAAGCAAGACTGTTATTCAAAAGTTGAAAATTATATTTGATGAACACGGAATTCCGGACATGGTATTCAGTGATGAAGAACCATGCCATGCAAGCGGAGTTCGCCGAGTTTACGAAACCTTATCATCGTGCGTCATCACCACATTACCCACAGTCTAATGGGTTCATGGAAAGAACTATTCCGACTATTATGCGTACGATGAAAAACGCAAGAAAACAGACTGCAATGTGTACGCATAATACCCGATTAGTGCATACATTGGAATTCCAACAGAATGGCAGTATGGTTAGGCTGAACCGTCCAGTACTTATTTTCTTATATAGCAACAAATGTATCTCCTCTCATTCATGCATCATTTATTCATCCCACCCCTCCACTGGAAGTTGTACTGGTACTTGTGGAGTGACACAACCACAGCAACTGCGTGCAAATTGGTCTTCAATCTCATTTGTCGGTGGGGACTCGATGTTTTTATCATAATGGTAACTCCACCAGAGACTCTAGTATTCATGGGCTCAGAAGATATATGAAAAGAATAATACTTTCGAAAATTAATTACGTTTGAACTTTTCATATATGTTTCTTGGCATCAGAATGCAATGGGGTCATAGTCCTGCATTAGCATTTTTATTTCATTCATGTTGGTTTGGGCAATAATGGGTTTTTATCGCCCCTTTTTCACGGTGAGATAGTATTTTTTTTTGGTCTGGTTTGGGGGTTGGGGTTGGCTTTGTTCCAACATGTGTAGGCTTATTTATGTTTATACTCGTTTTTGAAGAAACTGTCTGAGGAGTAGGGGGTTCCATCACTGGAGAAGGTGATGGGGCATCCCCCTTTTTAAGCTGTGGCCTAGATTTCGTAGTTAGCAAGAGTCAAAGTTATGTCGGTCTGACAGGCAACAATGCTCTTTTTAACCTAAGCGACATCAGAATATGATCTCACTGAGGTAGGATTGCTACCTCTCTGCTCTATGACTTTCCTAGCTTCTGTGAAGGAGATTCCTTGCATGTCTTTATCCTTTATCCACAAGGGGCATCCACGGAAGAAAGATCCGTGGTCTCCATCACAGTTAACGCGGTGAGGTTTTTGTTTATATTCCTTATCCTCGTGACCTGTCGTACTTTTTTGGCGCATGTAAACTCTCGCTTACATGTCATTTTGTGGTGTCCGTACCTTTGGCATCTGAAACATCAGAAGTGGGAAGGACAGGGAGTCCAAACATAAGGATAATGGTGCTGGTATTTATTCGGCGTCCATCACGTTGAACTCCTCACATCTGTTATATCCCGTGATGAAATATTATCCAATATCTCCTCTTCAGAGGTGTCTGCGAGGTCCCGACATCTTATGACTCCCTTTTTGGAGTTCATACTACGATTGTATCGGACAGTTTGCCTGCATTTTGGAACGCAACATATTTTCGGAATGGCTCCTCTTTGAGACTTCAATAATGAGGTCTCCAGATCGGAACCTTTTCACAGATGTTGGCATTCCAGCCAAGCCTTTTTAGCCTTTCTCATTGTGAAAGGATTGGGCTTCACAAAGAGAAAGTCTTTGCTTGTGCCCTGTACAATTAAAAATCGGGGCCACATGTGTACAGCTGGTTCTTCGCTATCTGAGGAAGTGTCAACGTCCAGGGCCCGCTTTTTGTGAGAATGCGAGTTTTTAGGGTTGTTATTGTTGGGTGTCCATATTTTATTGCATTTGGTTTCGGCACAAATGCTCCCCACCCACCATGGAGTCCAACTAAGGGATACACAGAGGTGCCGTAACCAGCACTTGTACATCAGGGCTACAATTGTATTATACCACCAGAAGACAGTATTACAATGGAGAAACGAGTGGAAAAGTATATCACCCACTCGGTTATCCAAAGCAACACCATCCTCCATGGGTGACCCATAAGTTATTGCCTTCTGGTAAGTGAGGGTTTAAGAACCAAAGTTCCGAAAACAACCACCTCCAAGGCTGAACGTGACTAGCCAATTGGTCAGATCGGGCCTTTCTGACCTCCCGTCTTAGAAGGAAATTAGGGCCAAAGTAAGGTGTTGCGGTGTTTCCACCACTCAACTACCAGGATCCCCTCTTCTCCCCCTACGGGTCGCAACCCACGGCAAACAGGTTGCTCCTTGTAGTCGCCTTTTACGACATACAGGAGATACAGCGGACCTATTCTAAACCCCGGTCCCGCGGGGTGCGTTTCTCAGAGAGTGGCAATTGTCAAATAATCAAAAGCTCTCTGATTGTACACATGTGATTGTGTACATGTGTGCCGCATAGTTGAAATAAATTGCCAATACTAGTACTAGATCTATATGTTACATGAGCACATAGTCTCTTGTTAAATACCCTTTAATTGTGCACACATTATATTAAAACATATTTCACAGCCCGGTCACTTCATAGCCTACAAGTTGCGATCACTTCACAGCCGATCAGAAAATAATTGAACGTCGTTTAGGTCAGTTGACGGCCTATTTTCTTTTCTGTGTGGAAGGCGTATTTTTTAAAGAAAACAGTTATATATATATATATATATAATTATTTTCTCAGGGTCAGGTTTTAGTCCTTCATGTGTTATGACGTGGCCAAGAAATGTAAAGCTTTCTTTTCGCACTTCCGGTTTCTTCTAGTTCAGCGCAATTCCTGAGTTTCGGCATCTTTCTAACACACAGCTAACTTGACATCATGATCCTTCGTTACAGTGATTTTATCACCACCACATCAATACACCACAATCTCACCAGCAACACAGATGACACCAAATAGTCGATCAATAGCTTGATGCAAACGTTTTTGGAAAATCTCAGAAGTTACAGATATGGAAGTCTTAACCAGCGGAATCTTCCATGATCAGTAATGAAAGTGGTAAGGTAATTTGTCTCTTCCTTCATGGGCACATTCCAGTATCAATTAGCTAAGTCTAGCTTAGTAAACACTTTGACATTAGATAGTCGAGTCAGCGTATTCTCAAGAGTAGGCAGTGTGTATTATTCACGCTTGAACACATCATTCAACGGTCGAGGATCTAAACAGATGCGTAAATCACCCGATTTCTTTTCCGTTAGTACAATTTTTGGGGGTTTATCCACTTTGGCAAGTATTCCAGCTATACACATTTCCTCCACTTTCACTTTCTTTCTCAGAGCTACATGTTCTCTCCTAGCGGGCATTATCTTACGAATACAGTTTTCCTCACAGTGTAAACATACAGGTTCACCAGGTAGTGTCCCTATCTTATCCTCAAACATGTCATCATACTGATCTTCAGGTTTTGGGATTACATCAGGATTGTCTACAGCAGCGACATAGAATTTGTCATAGTTTACATTTATCAGTCACATACGTTTACAGATCCTTTTTCCTAAGAGAAGTTTCAGATTTGGTTTCACTACATAGAAAGTCCAGCATTTTTCTCCTCTCTTTGGGTTTTTCAACTTTAGCGTACAGGTACCAGTCGGTTTTATTTCAGATTTGTTTTACATAATCAGAGATTTCACCGTAAGTTTTATTTCAGTGTCTTAGACGACTGATTCATGAATGTGATTCACATTAGAACCACAATCTATTTGGAATTTCGCATTTTTTTTTCATTGATAATCATTTCAGCATGAATGTCTTTCCCAGCTCTACAAAATAAACAGTTGTACAGCGCATTGACATTGACAGACAGATGTACCACAGATGAGTACTCAGAGAAGTGATCAGAGTCATAATCATCAATTTCTATTCCATGTACCCTTGTATATTCAAGACACCTCACAGTGAAGTGATTCTTCTTTTTATACCTTTCTCCCAGACAGGACAGTATTCTTTCTTTATGACATGTTTTGTGCACAGAATTTACACATCAGAGGTTTATCTTCGTAGTGAGACTTTTGGTATTTCGGTCTTAGACTTCTGAATTCTTTATTGTATGCCTTCGCTTTCCCTTTAGGTAACTTTTCTTCTTCATTAGCATTAAATATTTTCAGTCTTTGCTGAGTAGACTCAGCTGATAGCCATATATCGACAGTGTCTTTCAAAGTTAGTTATCTTTTTTTGCAGAAGCACTTTTCTAGTACTAGCATCCTCTATGCCTAATACAACCCTGTCTCTCAGTAGGATTTCACGCAAACAATCACAGAAGTTGCAGGTTTCTGACAGAGCCCTCAGAGCAGATAAATAATTGTCAATGGATTCTCTTTCATTTTGCTCTCTTTTCTTGAATTTAAACCTTCATAAGTTTCATATGTTTCACCGAAATATATCGACGTACAGTCACTTTCGAATTTCAGAACATTAGAGGATAACAGTCTCAGTCGGAGTATGTAGACTCCATTATTGTATCATAAATTATTAGAAGCTAACAGTTTCGACTTTTTTTCGTAGAATAATTACTATAGTAATGTTTCAATGTTAATTACAAACAGACAACTAAATAGGCACCTGTCAGCGTATCTTCTCTTTTTCCTATCTTCTTGTTTATCGTCACAGAGTTGGGTTATTACAGATCAGCTTTAAAATATTTGCAACATATCTTAGTGATGTTGTATAGCTGCTGTTCAGTCAGCAAACATATCTGAATATCCTTTTGCTTTGTGTAGCCTTGAACATAGCGTGAACTACGTTGAAGGCCTTACGTGTTATAACTGGATTCATGGTGATTGTATTTAGATGTGTAAAGAAATGATGATGTCATGGGAATAACTCAGAACTGAATTTCTTCATCTGTGTGCACTATTTGGGATGGAAGTTTAATTTGAAACTGCAATAGATAAGTAAGTATTACATCGTGGATTCAAATCCAAGCTCATGACTGCGGTTGTGGGTTATCTTTCCCTACTTTCATATTTAAGTCATCATATATCATGAGTAATCATATATATATATATATATATATATATATATATATATATTTTATATATATATATATATGATCACCATTAAGCCACGAGCTATACTAGAGTCAAACCTCCTTCCACTATGCTCCCTCCGATGCATAGAATAAATCGCATCCATTCAAAATGCCTACCGAGATAAAGCATAAATGTGCATCTCAAACAACCTAATCTACTAACATTCAAATTGCTGTTCATCTTTGTTAACCATGAAGATTATGAAACACAATGGAAATGTGTGTGATAAACTGTCAGTCAAAGATGTCCAGTTTGTGGTTTTTGTAGATGAATGTGACTACGAGCTGGTTGCTCTGCGTAGACAATGGCTTGCGTATGGTTATAAGGATAATATGGTAAAACGAGATTTGACCCCAGGTGGATATAAATAGTTCTATTCCTAGTAAGGTTCCAAGATGAGATGGTGTAGCATTATTACATAAAGTAACATTAATCACCACTACTATCATCGAGGAGAACACACATGCTTTTGAATCACTGAGTTCTTGCATAACATCTGGTTCACAAACTCTCAGACTTATTATCATATATTGCCTAATACCAAACAAAAACAGACTAACAGATCCATATTTATTCACTGAATTTGAAATCTTGTTGATAGATGTACCTCGATCCTTTCCTATAATAGATGACTTGAACGTTCAATAGGATACTGAAACAAATCCTGAAAAATATTAACTCCATGAGATATTTCTATTAAGGGACCCACCCAAATTGATGAGCACACCACTTGATCAAGTTTGTACTTTTGGTGTTCTCATATCAAGTGAACATTAGCAAACGTCGCCATCCAATGATAATTATCGCTCATCGTAAGCTGAAGTAGTCCATAGAGTGACTTGCATGCCGAACAAGATAACCACAAAGATCTTCCTGAAACAAGTACCAGTATAGATAATATTTTTTATCCCATTGTAATGTTGTAATACGTGGAATCATTGATAGGCATTCACTTATGAAATCCAGTCCAATGGTAGTCGACTTGCCAGATCCATTGTTCACTGATAAGATCCATGGATCCAGACAACGTCTTCGACAATTTGAATTACCCATGGAGAACTGGTCTCGCTTTTCAGTGTGAAATATTCCAGCAACGAAATATCTCCTTCTAAGATCGTTAATTATAATATAACTGGTACAACTGATGCTGGTAATTTGCTGATGATTATATGCCTATTTGCTCTGAACTCGTATTGAACCTAGCATTGATAATGATGTAACAATCAGCCAGAATGAAGTGGCATTGATAAATGAAATCATCGCTTAGATTCAATGTTGCATTTTAATTTAAAATACACTGAATGTTGGGGCTTATTATAGATTCAACGTATATTCTCAGTACTTTAGTCTGGTAAGATATATGCAGAAAGATATCACTAAGCTCAAAGTGATACGTTCTGACCAGATCTCAAAGTTTACTTCTGGACATTAGTCAGACGATTCCAGCAAATTGTCAGAATTATAATAGCAAATATGGTTGGTATTAGAAGGTATCTATTTCGATTCAGCCGCCCAATATGATATATATTGCATTCGTGCTAAAGACTGTTGGGAGGTAATACAAAACATGATAACATAATTATTTGGATTCGAGTCCGAACAACTAAAATCTGCTATGAAAATATTCATAAATCAAAACAAAATTTTAATGTGTCTTTTTTATATTGATTTAATCGTCGAGATGTAAAATCTATAAAAAAGGGTTACTTTTGTTTAAAATCTGGGTCACGTATGAGTATGCTATAGCGCATTCTACCTGCATACTCAATATTCATAACATCAGTTGACACTTGATTTATCCCGAATTATGTTTATTGCTGAATAACTATTCACAAATAAATCAGGCAATTGTTTACGGTTTGAAGTTATCACTTGTAAAATATGGAGCTTTGCATCCTTGTAGTAATTCGTAGGTACCATACATAATATTATATGTTAAAATACAATACACAACATACTATTATACATGCCTTAAAATCCTACTAAAAATCTGATTTGACTCCTGATAATTTGTTCTCCTCCGCGTATGGATTCTAACATCTATACTGATAATAGTATTTATCTACTTTAACTGTTTTACCTTCTTGATGCATCATTATTAGACATCAAATATAATAAGGTATGTCTATTATGACTACTCTCTCACACACACAAATATATATATATATATATATATATATATATATATATATATAAAACAAACATACACATATTTCACAGATGTTGCTGCAGCTCATACTCTGGAGTCATTTAAAACCAGACTCCACAACTTTCTCTTAATATGAGCCAGCTGTTGCACCTTCCATATATCTCTCCAACCCACACGAATCAACTTTGTACAATTAAACTGCCATCACTCTCACTAGGCACCAGTACACACACACACACACACACACACACACACGACTTCCTACAGCATATACGTAACTGTTCAAAACGTTGCTGAATAAGCCTATAACAATATATATATATATATATATATATATATATATGTCAGATCAATAATATTTAAACGTATTAAGTTTACTCATATTACGTAATTTAATCTTATTTATAATGTTTCAGGTGAATGTTACATCGTTCGTGCACTTAGAAAAGTCTTATATACATAGACTTCGCATGTAATATACTTAGCCATTAAATATAATTTAGTTTATTAGTTCACATGAGCCTCTAACAACAACGATATTTGGCTGACATAAAAGTGGCACGTCAACGAGGTTTCATCCTGCCATCTTGAGCTGATCTTACTGAGATAGGACGTCTGATAAGTTTTGGTACATCAACCTGTACAAACAATTATATTATTATTAGTGTCACAGATAATTAAGTATTCTCTGTGTGAAGATATTACTGTACTCTTTAGGAAGAGACCATTGAATACTGTTTTTCATTTTAGTCATTATCTCATTCATAATGTATGCAATGAATCAACGAGTGATTGGATATCAAGTAAGCATAATATAATATATAGACAAATACGAAGTTGTTTACCTTTTATGACACACACACACTCACTCACTCACGCACACACACACACACACACATACACACACAAGAGAGAGAGAGAGAGAGAGAGAGAGAGAGAGATAGACTATTGTTATTTAGGTTCTGTGATAATTATTTATCAGTGAGCGAATACTCCATTTATTATTCAAAACATCCCATGTAGCAGATGATGTCGCGTGAAATATGCTTATAAAAACCAAATTAAACGTCATTATTCAGAGTGAAAATAATCATTATAATTACTCGAGCGAAATAGCCATTTAAATCATCCTTACTATTTACCATTCATGCTAATTGATAAATGTTAACAAATTCTTCTACATTTTAAGCGAAATACCTTTCATTTGGTTCTTTGGGCTTTGGAAAAGAAGAACGTTTGGAAGGTTGTGGTTTCTTTTCTGACAATCCCGTATTTACATACTAGAAATAATACAAATATCAATAATAAACAACATCACGTTTATATAAATTCACCAATAAAACTCTACTAGAACATAAGATATTATGTTTAATTAAAAGGCTAAGTTTAACATAACATTATACAAGTGAGTTATCATGGTTTGACGATATTTCGATAGAAAATAGCCATGATCTGTGATCATCATTTAGTCGCTTCTTTTATACTACAGGAGACTAAATTGGGCCAATATCAGTGTAGGAATCAGCCTTGGCTATAAGTACACGTTAGATGAGGGTGTCCTAATTTAATACCTGTTTTTGTGAGTCCCGTTTTAACATAGTTTCTATATGGTGGGAGACGGCCATATAAATAAACCTGTACTGGGCTTCGGTCTGGACCATTCCAGATCTTTGGGATCTGATGATCTGTACCATCTTCCGGATATCGATCTCAACGTCTGCACCTGTATGTATATGAATGGCAATCTAAGGTAACAACTAACCTAAAAGAGAAACTACGAAAGTAATATAAGTATACACTTTCTGCCAGTCAGTTAACATCCGTTCGAAATCCTGTACATATTTTGTACTTATTTAATTAAAATAAAATGAAAGGATAATATTTTGACTTATTGAAAGGGTAGTAGTAAGGGGAATAGAAGATGACTACTATCATTCAACAGAAATCGTTCTCTTGAATGTGCATGGTGATATTGCAGCTTTTTAAGGGTGGTGGGTATAGTGTAATCTCTCATGGAATAGTAAGGGGGGGGTATTTTCCTTTGACATCAGGAAAAATGTATTAACCTAGATAAAGTGAAATCTCAGTCAGGGATCTTAATGTGTTCCAGTTGCTGCTAGAATATCACCAGATGCGCGTTTTCTTTTGGTGTATTTAAAGGATTCTGTTCTGGAACTAAAGGATGTATGTATGTACACTAAACTGATTGATAAAACAACTACAAATGTCATTATTATATCGGTGATACTCAGGTGCA
Source organism: Paralvinella palmiformis (assembly GCA_025642065.1). Taxonomy (NCBI): domain Eukaryota; kingdom Metazoa; phylum Annelida; class Polychaeta; order Terebellida; family Alvinellidae; genus Paralvinella; species Paralvinella palmiformis. The sequence continues at coordinate 17,220 of JAODUP010001253.1, forward strand.
CATGATATTAAAGCTAGGCGATAAATGGGATGACATGTCATACGAATTTTGGAAAAAAAGAGCAACATACAGAATTTAAATAAATATAAGACAAAATGTTTTCTCACCCAACCAACATCTGAAGGAAACTGATAACCTTTTATACACATTACGGTTTATGGTAGACTAGCTACAACCCATACTTAGCAGAAAAATATGTATATAGTGTTTAGTTTGTTATTATAGTTGGTAATAGCAGTTTCTTGGCAGACGATCGATTTTAACTAAAAGTCAAACAACACTAGTTCGATCGCACCGAAGAATCGAAATATTAATCCTTTGTAATTAATTTCTATTGAATAGCTATTGAATTAATTTATTAAAAATTATAATTGTCAAAGATTTTCTGAGCACGTAAACCTTTTTGACAGTCAGTAGGGCATTTCGGCTCCAATTTTTCCGTACTTCTCCGCTTGTTAATGATGGCGGAGGATTATGTTTATTTACTCAGTGAAAAGGGACCACTGTGGAAAAAAGTATTCACGCTTTCGTGTGCTATCTCTGTTTAACGATCATAAATCATGAAAGAAATCCAATCCAAACTCTCCCGATATCAATTCTCAGACAACCGCTCTTCGAAGTATTATTATTTCACTACCTAGGACGTTATGCTGATTACGTGGCGCTAATATGGGCAGCCATCAGTGGTAAATGGGTACTCCAGCAAATGAGCACGGTGACAAAAAGCCGTCGGTGATGAACGTCCCCGTAACCCAAAATAGGACACGCAGCATTAAAACTCATTTTGTCGTTAAAAATATCTTTGACAATATTTAGCTGGATGCGTCTTTGGTAGTCGATTGTACACAGCTATTTAATAAAACTCGATGGTAGAACATCGGATCAGAACAAAGATGGTGTTCGACAGCGTCTATCAAAAGAGTGTCTTCGAGTAGAAGGAGCGAAAACATCACTCCCATAAATAGAAACTGGTGATGTACGGGTTATAATCATCCTACCTAATTTTTCTATTACAGTCAGTATCATATCAATGACAATAAATGTTCCCGTTCTTCCAATCCCAGCACTGTAATTAGAATAATAACAATAACAATATTTACTAAAACTTTACAGAATAAACTCATATAATAATTTTATTCAAATCATACAAATAGTTACCATGCTAATCTTAGTAACACACCTGCAGTGTACAACAACAGGTCCGGCGTTTGGAATGCTCTTTTGTTTATCATCAATATCCTGAAGGAATCCTAAAGCGGGCCCTGGATTATCTGGTACTCCATGGTCTGGCCACGTCGTAAAGTGAAACTGATACACTTTCCGGCTTTCGTTTGAATGGCCCTGAATGGATTGGTGTGTATTCTTACACGATTAGATTCAGTATAGAATTATATACGATCATTGCTATAAACAAAAGTAATACTGGATGCTTCAAGAAAGGGATGCTAATTAAAAAACCAATCTGCGCTCTTCAGACAAAACATATTTATTTATAAGAACATAATATTGTCGTCAACGTTTTATCACTAGAATAATTGTATTAATTTCATAACTTAAAGTAAGTAAATTATTCTTAAGTATCTATAAACAATATTTATGGTATTTCCTTTTGCTGTTTTAAGTGCCATACCGTAGCACCTTGTAGCTTTATTATAAATTCACGCAAACTATAATATTGGTGATGTGTCCTTTGTGAGCATTCTATAATCATTTTTCCATTAAGGTAATCAAATGTCTTTTCCTTTTCAGGATCTGGCCAATATTTGGCGCATTTTTTCTGAAAAAAAAAGAAATAATTTTCATAGGAAAAGATTGTTTCAAAATAGTTATTGACTGTAAAAAGATCAGAAGAACATCGTTAGACTTGTATTCCTAAATAATATTCCCACCTTTCCTCTTTCCACTTCCTTTATTGTCATGACAATGACGCGACAGTTCTCTTGCCACACCATCCTCCAGAAATCCAAAGTCGTATTCTCGAGACATCCCTGGCTGGCAATAAACGATTTTTTGAATGTCGTGCCCAAATCTTCACCAACCTGTAAAAGTGGATTACTTTATTCTAATGGATGATTAAGTTATTAAATGGTAAACTGACCTATGACCTCTTAGGATAACTTTAATATTAAAATAAGATGATAATATTATTGGGAGAAATATGTTCTGCTTTGAATTGTTAATTGAAAATTTGAAGTTAGACCATTGACGAAGCTAAATAAACCGTACACTCACTAACGAACTCACTACCTACCTATCTTTCTACGAACTGGTTTATTTTTCCAGTCATTTCCTCCCTCTTATGGTTTAAGGTATAATACGGCAAACTTACCTTTTTCATGGTTATGTAGTTGGCGTTGATGTAATCTGATAATTCATCTGATTTATCAGTGAGGATGACGCGTGTATAATCGACTTAATGAAGATATAAAGTTAGACCGATTTGAAAACAACATCTCTGACAAGATAGTAAGCATCCGATAAAATAATGATGTAATGACTGATGCAAGACTTTCATTATAATTAGACAACAACTGATGGTGTAGTGTTTTAATGTGAACCGAATTGAGAGTTTAACAATTTCGTTAATCCATCTGTAAACATTCACATCGAAAGAAAATGATTGGTAGGTATCTTCCTGTATAAGTATAGTAAAGTTTATCTGATATTGTTACGTTTTATAACTACATCCTGATGAAATCTTATCTATCTTTCGATTCTTCTTCTGGATTATGATACTTACAAGGCAATATATTTTTGTATCTGTTTTTAGGTTTGTTGTGCTCTTCGTTGCCGGCATTACGACTATACAGATTGGCGCTCTCCATGTGATGTAATGTCTAAATCAGAAAAAAATCAAAAGTATGATTTTAATTCATATTAATTGGTTAAACTTTTCATATTCCTCAGTCACTCAAACCCGTATTGCATGAACGCAAATCGTAACTTGTACTTCCGGACGCCAAGAATCGTTTACACACACACGTGCACACACACACACACACGCATACACACACACGCACACACACACACACACACAATATATATATATATATATATATATATATATATATATATATATATATATATATCTGATCAAGACAGACATTTATATTATTATAACGAGATATTATAAATTTACCTGAGTTAGCTACCATATAGAGTACTAAAAATATATATCACTGGGTACAAATTATATGATTATTATGATTGCATATTCCATTTCCCTTATGAAAATATGTTCAATGACCATCACGGGACAATGATAAGACAGCCTTTGGCCTACACTGTTTCCTCACATAGGAGTACAAATGTCATAACACATGGTAAAGTTAACTATGTATATTTTAAAATGTAGTTCGTTGCTATTACCATTCTATTTGCATATTTATTCATTATATTATGTACTCCTGTTATGTGAAATAAATTCAATTCAATTATATACTCATACGTTTCCGTTGATCACCAAGTGAAAGTTCATCCACGCCTAATTTAGCGTCCATAAGTATATGCAGTTAGGTAGGATCGTGGTGGGATCTAAATTAAAGCGCCTATTCACTTGATGTATTTGACCTAGGTGGGTGCGTGCGTCTGTGTGTATGTGTGTGTCCGTGCGCGTGCGTGTGTGTGTGTGTGTTTCTTTCACCATGATTTTGTTGCAAATGTTGTATCTCTTTTCACGACGTATTAGTAATATATACAGCCTTTTAGCTGTCAACATTGAAATGTCGTCAAAGCTAAGCTGACGATATTTGTATGTTCTATTTCTCTAAAGATGATGCCTTATAGGAGAGAGTGTCCTTACACTCCTTATCAGAGGGCGATAATATAACCTAAAGGTGAATGAAAATATGATCAAACAAACAAACTTAGTACCGGAAAGAGTGCCCCATTCTATGCACAATTATTACACATCGTGAGCTTATCCAGAAGCTGTTCACTGAATTTGCTCAAGCTCAAAGTTGGATGTAGTCAGAATAAGTTCGATCTTCTCCATCATATATTCTTTTCAATAAATGTTAAGAGTCGATCATTTTTGATCGGATGTCATTTTTGTATTCGGCAAATAAATGAGTCTTTGGTTGAACTTGACGAAATTCCCTATTTTCTATCTACCGAACCAGTAGGAGACCATTCATCTATTTTCTTGACAGAAATCCACACCCGCTGTCAAAAGTCTAAAGCAAAATATTGTTTAAATATTGGAAAATAATAATATATTACCCACTTGACTGTCATACACTTGTTCTTACTTATCTAATATAACCACACTTTAACACATAACTTGATATTAATGTTCATATGAAAACACAACGGATCTATTGTTATATTAGATATATAGACCTAGATAAAGTTTCAAGCTTTGAATTTTTAAAGCGTCTATCACATTATAATACAAGACGGATATTATAAAACGGAAATCGATCGCCTTTTCCGTATCAGTGAACGAATAATGCGTCATCTCCAATTCTAAAATAAATAAGCAGTAAATATTTTAGGCTCACGTCAAATTCTTCCCCAAAGCCGGATTTGCCTGTTCGCTGATTGGCTGATTCTAGTTCCAGTTCCGTTATTCTTCCCTTAATGCCCGAGGCACTGAAGGTAGTTCTGTTCATTGGCTGAATAATATAAACATGAAAATAAAGATAATTAAGAAAATAATATTCAACAATATTCATCAGGTACTGATTGAGCATATAATTAAGCGCAAACACATTCTCGTGTGTTTGTGTGTTTATTCATTAAACGAAACTTTACTGGGAGCTACAAGAACTCAAATAACACAGCGGAACACCAGTTAGTCACCATAAAGTGCTGCAACCTGGCGAATGTATTTCTTGCAAACATACAAACACACGTATCCGCTTTTGTTTACGTAGATATAATTATGTTTCAAAAACGATCGAATATGAGATCAATTGGGTTATGATTCATGATGTTTGTTCAACAATTGAGATCATGTATTAAGCCTCCTTTCGGTAGACTGTAAACAACAAATAGCGAAAGGATAGTTGCACTTTTTAATGTAAATCAAGACTCAGTATAGAGGACATTTCTGGGAATGTTTCCATAAGAATTTGCCGATTGATTTCAAACTTAAGTCAGCTAAGAGCAAAAGTCTTGAAGGTAGCAACTCTCTCTCTAATCTATAAACGGAAACGAGGTGTAAAACATAATAATAAATGGTATGTATATGTCTATTGTTTAAAGTCACCATACGTTGAAGCAAATAGTGCCCTTCTGTATTTTGTTTAGTGTTCCCTGTTTTTAATTCGGTTATTCTGATGTCATCAACAAAGCTGAAACAAGGGCGTGGATAGAAAGTTCTTAGAGAACTTTGACACTTTCGAATATAGATAAGGTGGTATAGTTATTGATTTAGTTAAACGGATTGTTCTTATTGAACTATTTATTGGATTATACCTTGCTCGTTTGTATTAATTTCGCTTTAATGAACGTTCTGATTCAAGTTATTATCAAGATGTCACTGACCATACTTTGTTTGAGATAAAGGTGTAAATTTTGTACAATTATGGAAAGAGATGACTTGAAACACAAATTTGTTGATATATCTTCGCTGATTTCTTCAACAAAACCTCTTCGGGATCTTCACTAACCGGTCAAAACGTGTCTGGTAATGTAGGACTTAGCAACGGGAACTGTTTTGATAAAATGTATAATCCAGAATGTCTTTGTTTTATCACATAATAAACGGCATGGTAAATAAATATCATGGTATAATTATTTGGTTTTGGTTACCTGTAGAATTAACGCGATTAAACAAAATTTACAAATAATTCCTAAATGATATCAGCTAATACCTGTTTCACTCCATACCCTAACTGTGAGTAGTGTTTAGCCAAACTTTGTAGTGAGTGAAACCACTTTTCATCACCAACACGAAACCTACCATCCTGGAATAATAAAAGAAAACAGCTTCACCCAATTCATATTCCTTTGATAGGCCGCATTGTATAAGTTACACACAAACGCACGCACACACGCATACATATTAATAACTACTTTAATCCACTTCAATAAGGTTAATATAAATTGACTCTTTTGGGGGGGGGGTTCAATACCCGTCAAGACCTTCTCCTATAGATAATAAATACTCTTTGACCTTGTATTCTATTGGAATGTGTCCCAGTTGCTCCTTCCAGTTTACTGAGAGAACAATGTTACCAGGATGACACTGGCTCCATCTGAAGAGATAGGTTCCGTTTCTGACGTTTTTATCTCCTATCAGTATTTCTGCTTCTTTTCCCATCAGGTTACCATGGAAACATCTGTGAGACCAGAAACAGCTGATAATTGTAACTGTAACATTGACTTCTTTGTGACAGATAACCGGACAGTATATGACTGTTAAATGATAAGACAATTCCTTTGGTTGTTCTTACCTCTCAGTTGGTGGATTGTCTGAATACAATGCTTTATGTAATCTAATTATATTGCCATCGCTCTCTTTCAGCATATCTGGATCAGCTTTACAGCGCTGAACTAATTCAGCCAAGGTAGCAAATCGTTCTCCTAGAAAAATAATTATACAAAATGTATGCGTGTATGTGTAACTGTCTGTGGGGCGGTGTGTGTGTGTGTGTGTGTGTGTGTGTGTGTGTGTGTGTGTGTGTGTGAGGAGAGAGAGAGGAGAGAGAGAGAGAGAGAGAGAGAGAGAGAGACTATAACTTACCTCCGCATAAATCATAATAATTTTCTGTATTTCGTATTTTGACGTGAGTAATTGTGTTTTTGTTTCTGAAAGACAGCCATTATGTTTATATAATATAATGATATATATGTACGTCACTTCAGTCTTTGAATCTACTGTTAATCAAGTAACCTGATACGATACCCAGACGCACGCATCCACACACACACACACACACACACACACACACGGAAACATACACATATACACACAATTAACCTATTAAAAAAATATCAATACTTACTTAACAGATAATACAAACCATCCAATGTCAGTATGACTAGGTCGTACAAGAAAACTGCCGACTTCACCACGAGTGTTTAACAATTGTTCTGCCTGTGGACCATTTAGATTAGAATGAAAGAACCTATAATGAACAAATTAAGACTGTCAGTAGTATTGCCATAAATTACATCAGTAATTAGAATATATATTATTTAAATAAACATTCTAAATAATTATACATATAACATTCATAAATGATTAACTTATTGCTGGTTTTTGTGTTTAATTTAATTTATTTTGTACATTCATTTCATATAGATATTTTAATGATAAGTGGTTTAGCATAAATGTCGTAACCAAATATTATTACCTATAGGTTAATAACTCGTTCGCGATGACATAATAATAATAATAATTATTATTATTATAAGGCATAATAAAGTTTCTGTGTAACGTTTATAAAAGGTCATAATAATTATGTAAAATATTAATGCTTCACTTTTCTTTGGCATCAGACATTTTAATCAACCTTTTGTAAACATTGTAATATGAAGGCATGAAGTCAATAAAATATAGGCTGGAAAATATAAACAACAATCTGTTCGGAGTCCGGGAGTATCTTCTACTCGTCCCGAGAGTCCTCAAAATTGTTCAATGACATCCAGATCCATAGATACTAATCCTAACGGCATACCACGATCTAATTATCTTTAATTGTCACGTTTTCATACACATATTGTTTTATAAACAGCAATTTCATAATTATGTTAACTGGAAGATGAATTTCTTCTAAGACTGCAACAACCTCAGCAATTTCCTGTCTTCTTTTTCTAGTTGTCTGCATTTGAATTCTTGTCAAAATCCTACTCTGTCCTGGTCACGAGATAATAACATGGTGAGATATATATATACAATATGTGTGTATAACTTACGATCTGGAATCCATAACCAAATAGGCTTCTTGTAATCATATAAAGGTAGAGACATTAGCTCATAGCATTAACGTCGAAGTTAGGAATTGACGAAGTTACAGGTAAAATGTGGACTTTGTCATCATTGAACCTTTGTATCTAAATTAATCACTAATAAGATTAAGTCGCTATCAGCAGAAATGTCAAGTGGCCTGTGTGGAAATGATCTAGAGGAAATATATGAAAATCACTGAACAGTATTGATGAGAATAATAATAATAATAATAATAATAATAATATGGGGGATTCCCCACTTAACAAGCAACCGATCTAATTATATTCAGTAACTCAGTAATAATAATGGCCGAAATGGCAGTTATTTTACGTGACTTAGCTATCTCAAATGAGGAAGACGAATATGGTCTGTGATTTACTCTTAATAACTCTGTCAAATAATATAGATTTATGATATGAAAGGTAAACAAAATATAGTTGAAATATTATTGTAGATGTGTGTGTATATATATGTGTGTGTGCATGCGTGTGTGTGTGTGTGTGTATGTGTGTGCATGTGTGCGTGAGTGTGTGTGTATGTGTGTGTGTCGTTTATGTTCTGATCAGAGGGAAACTCCCTAAGAATTGACGTTTAATCTGTTGTCATCACGAGTCTAATCTACCCTAATACTGCTCATTAGACGCTGATACGTGTATCCGGTTTCTATTCTAGATTCCGAAGAGCCGTGATTCGGGAGTACAGCAACTGATAACGTTATTATATCTAGCTCTGTTAATCCGATGGCCGAGGCTGGCTGAGGCATGTGGGTGGGTAGAATGTGGTTCATTGTGGACACGTATGGTCTTAAATGTTTTGTTCTGCCTTATTGTACGTGCATTATTACTTTTTTCTTCTAAGCTATGGAATACCTTTAAACTTAATACTGATATTATCTTGTTAAACAAATTAAGCAATGAAATAGTGTTTCCAGGTTACAGTCTACACCACTCTATTCCATTGCTTGGGACTGTATACTACTAACTAGAATACAATCTTTACATAAATAATATATTTCGTGTGTTTTAATACAGTTCCGAAATAAACTGATTGATTGATTGATTGATTGATTGATTGATTGATTGATTGATTGATCAATTGGTTTATTATTTGACCACTTAAAGAGGCCAGAAATATTGTTTGGCAGTTTGATTTAATCTTTGCACTGGTCGTATCGGGCCGAAGTCCACCCCCTTAGAGAAACATCCCATAAATACATGGTCGTATTCGAACCCAGAGCCTGAAGACCTATGAGCTGTCACAATCAGATATTACAAATTGCAGTACTTAGTAGTTCAAGAGGTTACATTTCGGAGCACAACATTCAAAGATATCATTCTAATAGATCAGTGATCAACATTATCAATTACACCTAAGTTTTTTATTAACTTGTTGGTTTTATTGGTAATAATTAGAACACACTTAATGTATTGAATAATTATGCCATCAATAATATATCCGTGTTAAGTTTTATTTATTATAATATATTTACCATCATCATTAGCTCTCTTCTTTGGATACAATTATTGTTTCATTAATGTGTGAAAAATATTAGGTTTATTAATATAAATATTTTCGTGTGACACTTTAGTGAAATAATATCATGAATATACATAACTTTGTCTACGTCTGTGTAATCATTCATTCATTGAGCTAGAGCCAATATTCTCACATAAAAATAAATCATAATCATTTATCCAGTAAATACTGAGATACCTGGTCGAGCCAACATTACATCTGCGTTTTCTACCGAACTTGTATAGTCATAACGTTATCGGGTTAATACGATATAGACCCAATAACGTCTCCTTACCGGGTCGAAATGATATAAGTACGATTATTAACCCATTCAGTGCCATTTCCTTACTGGCCTAATACTTACTCAATTGAATGTATTTAATAAAAACAAGTCCGCATTATAATTAAACCCTTTATTTAAAAACGAACAACAATATAATTAGTGCGTGCCATAAACTAAAAACAGGTAATTATTTACACGAAAAATCCTAAATATTAACAGTATTTCGTATTCATAAATTACAGATGCGGCTGATATAACGAGAAATGGGGGATATTCATAATTCGAAAACCTGATAATATAATCTAAAGTGGGGATACAATGCTGCATCATAAAATAAGTCGTCACTTCGCAAAGGACATGTTTAGACAAACATGTTGTCTCATCAGATATATATCAAAGGCTCATTATTATGTACTTAATATTTGGCATCATGTCGAACATTCTATTAAATATTTATCCATCCTTCTATCATTAATGGCCAAGGATTGTCACTCTCTATACAGGATGTTTATGATGTATCACTACTTTTATCACTAATCTTTAATATATATATATATATATATATATATATATATATATATATATATATATATATATATATATATAATATATAAGAGTACCTTACTGGTTCCTGCTACCAAGGACACTTTATTGAATATACAGTATTACTGTTTTTGTTGTTATATAGTATTACTATTTTTGTTGTTGTTATTGGTCATTATTGGTAGTGGTGGTAGTAGTAGTAGTAGTGTAGTAGTAGTAGTAGTAGTAGTAGTAGTAGTGGTGGTGGTAGTAGTGGTGGTGGTAGTAGTGGTGGTGGTAGTAGTGGTGGTGGTAGTAGTGGTGGTGGTAGTAGTGGTGGTGGTAGTAGTGGTGGTGGTAGTAGTGGTGGTGGTGGTAGTGGTAGTAGTAATAGTAGTAATAGTAGTAATATTAGTAATAGTAATAATAGTAATAATAGTAATAGTAATAGTAGTAGTAGTAGTATTATTATTGGGCAGACATTATTTATATAATAGTAAATTCTGTAATTGAAATTATTGTTATAATGTATATATCTGAGTGTGTGTATGTGTATGTATGTATGTATATGTATGTGTATGTATGTATATGTATGTATATGTATGTATATGTATGTGTATGTATGTATATGTATGTGTATATATGTGTATGTGTGTGTATGTGTGTGTATGTGTGTGTATGTGTGTGTATGTGTGTGTATGTGTGTGTATGTGTGTGTATGTGTGTGTATGTGTGTGTAGTATGTATGTGTGTGTATGTGTGTGTATTTTGAGTACATATAAAGAGGCAACAGGCACAGAGCATCAACATATCTAAACATCCTTCGAGACCTACCTCCATAAATCTAAATACAAATACAACTATACGTGCATTAATCTAAAAATAAAATGTTCCATACCTCCACATATTGATAGATGTATGAGTATACCTAAGCATGTGTCTGGTCTACTCATCAGCCTGTAGGAACCAGCTAATTCGCTTTTCGTACGCGACAAATATGTCACGCCCGCAGGAAAGCGGCTACATGCAGGCTACGTACAAAAAGCGGAAGCACGTAAAACACATACCATTTGATACCACAGCTCGCAACAAACAACACGTGCGTGTGGTTCAATTGTGACTTGCTACATACATATCATAAACTATTTTGACACCTCAGTTTACATTCAACAGTAATTTTCTGTGGTCCAAAAGAAACCTGTATATAAAACATTTCGACAACTCAGATGCTGACCTCAGCTTTATTCTGGGTTCGAATAACTAAATAAATCCTACCTATATGAACCATGTATATCGGTACACGTCCGATTTGTCTGGCGTCGAAGTTCTTCTCTAACCTAAGTGAAACGTCAGAGCTTTTATATACCCTCAGCGTGTTAACAAACATTACAGTTTGTTCACCACAAAAGAATGTACACTAACTCAGTATTGACTCACTGAAGTGATTTAACTAAAATAAAAACAAAGTATCAATACCGCACAATGGATTATTACTGGACTAGAACGAAATATCTAACCTGAGTAAATACTATGATTTACTCGAACCTAACAGCTAACCCTCATACGTTTCCGTTCATCACTAAGTAAACGTTCATTCACGCTTAATTTAGCGTCCCTAAGTATATGCAGTTAGGTGTGGTGGGATCTAAATTAAAGCGCCTATCCACTTGATCTATTTCACCCATGGTCGAGAACAGCGGATTTCAGGCAGATCTCCGATACTGCGAATGACACGTCGGGATTATAATAGCTATACATTTAACAAATTTCCTATATCAGTGTAACCTAATTACTCATAATATGGGAAAAAACTCTGTCCGCAGCTTAATACCCATGGAGATGCCTGCCTGAGTAACAAACGACTCCATGAGTATAAATCCACCAAGCAGCATTGTATGAATTAATAGGTCGTTTCGCCAGACCACATAAGAGGACAACAATATAGATTCTACATTATAGATAACAAAGCTAATAGATTCAAACATGTTGTAATAACGACATAACTTTCTTACACTGGTGTAATAAGGAATCTGGATGGCAATGTGCGTTTTGGGGTATATATAAAGAGGCAACAGGCACAGAGCATCAAGATATCTAAACATCCTTCGAGACCTACCTATCAAGTTATGTTACTAGATGTCACAGCCATATTATCAAGTTATTTTGTTAGATGTTACAGCCATATTGTCAAATTATGTTGTTAGATGTTACAGCCATATTATTACGTTTTGCTGGTAAATGTTACAGCCATATTATTAAGTTCTGCTAGTAAATGTTACAGCCATATTATTAAGTTATGTTGTTAAATGTCACAGCCATATTGTCAAATTATGTTGTTAAATGTTACAGCCATATGACCAAGTTACGTTATTAGATGTTACAGCCATATTATCAAGTTCTGATAATCAAACATTTATCAACCAATAATGCTTTAATATTTAAATCACCATAATCCAATATCGTTATTTTCTATTTGGTAAGAAATCTATAAAAAAAAATAAAGTAAACCAATAAATGATAACGATTTATTGATTTTCATTTTGAATTCTGATATGTTTTTGAAAAACTACAAATCGAAGCTGATCGATGACATTTTCACGTTAAATTGCGGCTGTAACAAATCAGCTGATCTAATATTACTTCGTATATTATTAAAGGTGTAGACGTTAATAGCTGACCTTGTCCTGCTAAAAATAGTCATTTGATATGGTTTGTATGCTTCCTATCATTCCTGAATGTCGTACATTAATCACTCTCGATAAATATTTAACAATAAATGGTAGTAAATAAAGGAATCGCCCCATAAAAGTATTGAAAGACTGAGGAGTACTTTGAACGGTTCACGAAACCCAAATACATCTCATAAAATATAAATGTTAGGGAACGACAATCTCGCCATGAACCATGAAGTATCCAATATAAAATATAAGCACATACCAAGTGATGGCACGTTGGTAGACTGATAAAATTGCATTATTATTATTATTATTATTTTATGACAACTTGTCACGCCAACACTTTCACCAGAGGCACCTAATAACATTTCTAGATTATCTAGATGGCATGGCAAATTGAGTGTTGATTTCTTCACGTTCCTATCTGATAACGTTAATAGATCAAGAATTAGATTAAGGAGATACTATCTGTGTCGGTGACTTGTTGGCCTTTGTAAATAAACAGGTAAATATAGTTTTGAATATAAGTGTGATATGCGCGTGCACTGAGTGATATATATATATATATATATATATATATATATATATATATATATATATATATATATATATATATATATATATATATATATATATATAGTAGGTAGGTAGGTCGGTCGGTAGAGAGAGGGGTGATGGAGGGAGGGAGGGAGAGAGAGAAAAAGAGACAGAGAGCTAGAGAGGACGCATCATTCCATCACCACCACCACCACCATCATCATCATCATCATTATGCAATCACACATATATTTGTTGGGAAATAAGTATTTGACAGACAATATTTTTGTTTTTATTGCTTAAGTTCTGAAAGATCTTTCAGTCAGAAGAAGCAGCTTTATATTTAATGTTATGAGTTGGTTACTTAATTGGCGAATTGAGAGTTACGTAGAAACTTCTTTATCTGAATATTCTTGAGTCGAGTCGTCGTAGTCGTGTAGCTGAAATTTAAAGATAAGTCTAGTTCGCTTTTGAGGATATCAAAAGGTCACATAATAATCACCGGTGAGAAATCGTTCTGAGCATCAGTTCCCAGTCTCTGGAATAAGTTGCTTGATCATATTAAAATAATTGTTAAGAAATATGTTGTTAGATTCCTAAATGTTTTTGATTTAAATTAAGCTATTTATAATAATTATACATACCAGTCTCCGTGTACTTGTGTATAAAATATGTTGTGTTATATATTGTGTTATATGTTATGTTATATGTTGTGTTATATGAGCTAGAACAAGTATTAAATCCATTTTAGCGTAAAGCGCTTAAGAATAACCCACGTTAATTAAGGCACTATGTAAAATAAAATTATTATCATTATTATTATTATTATTAGTAGTAGTAGTAGTAGTAGTAGTTGTTGTTGTTGTTGTTGTTGTTGTTGTTGTTGTTGTAATAAAAGTTTCGTTTCAAATTGGAAGTAATTGGTTTATTATATTTCCTACCCGTCTACTCTGCTGTCATAATTGTTTTCTTCAGATTATTAAAACTTCTTAAACACTGACGAGAATATACAACCACATTATTTAATAGGGGACACTGAAGGACAATGATGAGCAAGCTCTTCTTGCTTTATTTTCATTACATCGTACTTGTTGGTAAGTGGAGTTCGTGAAGCACATCATATAGATGTCAAATACAAAGATATTTATTGTATCAGATCATCGACGAAATTTACTGAATACGTTATAATTTCTGGAATGAAGAAGGCTATTTTCATAAGTCAGTCGGCATCTTTCCCAGTTCAAGATTCTATTAAGCTTATCACGTGATATCGTATACGCGATACGTTTGATATTGTGTTAGACGACATGGTTTCTGAATGTGCCAAAATGCGATATTTACAGTTGTTTGTAGATTATAATTCTATCGAGGATTTCCATTTCCCAAACTCATTAATCTGTCATTGTATATTTACAGCGGGTACTAGGACAAAACTGGCTTGTTACAATTCTGAAGTGTGTCTCATTTTGTATAATGACGAGTATAGAGCTGCTGACGCGGAGACAATCTGCAAGAAGGAAGGAGGCGCTTTGTTAAGTCTGGAGTCGATGGAAAAGATGAGATGGTTTCAGAATAATGTTAAGTACGTAATGTGTTTATGGAATTCTTTACATTAATCGTAAAGAGATTAAGTGGAAACGAATTAAAATATACTATTGAGCCAATGATATAATGCCTTCTTTGATCAATATCACACTATTCACGATCGATGATAGGTTACAAGAGGATATCTGGATAGCTCAATCTTCGGTAAAGAAGAACCAGCTTTTGCCTGAAAGCGATCTTCCTTGTGACATCCCTTTACCCCACTCGGAATGCCATATATATTCTGCAACATTGAATAGTTGTGACAGAGAACATTGTAGAAACTTCTTAAATATGATATGTCAAGGTCATGTGAAAAGGCACTAAAACACAATAACGACAAAAACAGCAACAACAACAAAGCTAAATAGGCGGAATTCGTGACACACTGACTGACTGGCTGACTGACTACCTGACTAACTAACTTATTGACTGACCAAATATCCAATCGACTGACTGATTAACTGACTGTATGAGTTAGTGAATGAGTGTGTGTGTGTGTGTGTGTGTGTGTGTGTGTGTGTGTGTGTGTGTGTGTGTGTGTGTGTGTGTGTGTGTGTGTGTGTGTGTGTGTGTGTGTGTGTGTGTGTGTGTGTGTGTGTGTGTGTGTGTGTGTGTGTGTGTGTGTGTGTGTGTGTGTGTGTGTGTGTGTGGAGAGAGAGAGAGAGAGAGAGAGAGAGAGTGAATATAATTATTCGTTTTATTCTAACAGACCCTGTTTTTTATAGTTTCTGAAGATGCTATGCCACCTGATAGACCAAAACCACTAACTACAATATCGCCAACATCATCAGCTATGTCAGACCGATTGACGTCATCAGCATCATCATCATCATCATCATCAAGTGTTTCTATGTCTAGAATCAAGTTCTACATGGAAACATCGACCACAGACATATTTCTACATCAAACAGAATCACAGACATCCACCGAGTTGTCCATTGGTGATGGTGTCACGGAATTATCATCAAAAGTACCATCATCCACTGAAATATGGTCAACTCTCTTACGACCTACCTATCTTGATATCACTTCCTCACCAAACCATTACGGCATTACTCCGAGGGGTTCTATTGAACCAGAATCAGCCGGATCCTTTACCTCATCCGACAAAACGGATCAATATTCATCTACAGATATAATGACGACAGACGTATCTTCTGGATCCATATTTACTGCAAAAACGACCACCATCGATAGCAATCCGGATGCCGAATCAACGAGTAGCCACCCTTCGACACCAAATAACAGTGATACAAAAGAACGAGATACCAATGGTTTGTTATTTTAACAATTACATATCGGAGATAAATAGGGAGAGGACGGGGGAGTGGGAGATAGTGGGAAGAATGGTACAGGACGTGGATGTTTGATACCAGACCGTGACACAATATATCGTTTAACAACTGCCGCCCAAAGTTTTGATTCCCTAATATGTAGTGTTAAGAATTTTTTTTATTTAGTTAGAATTAATCGCCATAGAATGTATCTTTCTACCTGAGGTAAGACACTAAATGGGTTAAGTTATTAAACACCATCTATCTATACATCCATCTTTGAGGTGGTCAGCCACATTCTAGCACCAAAGAATGAGTTCATAGTTTTAGATGTATAAGTGTTTTTCATGTTTATATCTTTAGTTATACACCTGTGCCCACCATTATCTAGACCGCTAAATGCCAATGTTATTGGATTCAACAGAAGAAAGGGTTCAGTTTTCACCATTGTTTGTCATCAAGGTTATCTCCTTCCTGGAGGAGGCACCGTTAGGACAGTTGTATGCCTAGAAGGTGGACAATGGAGTTCATCAGTTACTGGATGTAATTGTGAGGAGATGAACGGCTTTAAAGAAAGCTGTTCAGTTAGTTTTAACAGCCGAATGATTTTAATTCCTAATTATTTTTCAAATGCACATTTACGATATATATAAATAACATTATATCCTGTGCTTTGATCCAACATATTTATATCTGTTATCTGTTGTTTTCACATATAAACATCACAGCTTTAAACTGCCCTGATGTACCAACTGACATTATTCAAGAAAATGGAAGTCAAATTCCCAAGACAATTAAAGTTGGTTATAAGGCATCTTTCCGGTGTAAGGACAATAACGAAGTATTTAATCAAGGTGAAAAGGTGATCAATATTGCCTGCGTCCAGATAAATACAAAAGCTCTTTGGTCACGCTACTCAAAACGATGTACAGGTAAATAATAGTTTTGTATTTATCCAGTTATCTGTTGAAGTCATAATTTATTATTATTATTATTATTATCTGTAGTAGAAGTAGCACTAGTAGTAGTAGTAGTAGTAGTAGCAGCAGTAGTTATAGTAGTGGTAGTAGTAGTGTTACAATTATTATTTTGTATCACATTTTTATTGAGTATATATTCTGCTTTATAGTACGATGTCCACCTGCGCCACTCCTACGTAACGCTACTTTGGTAGGTGATTACGTCACTGATATTGGTACCAATGTAACATTCAGCTGTACACCTGGACATCGGTTTACTGATGGCTCGATGAGCAAAACAATTACCTGTCAGGAAGATGAAACTTGGTCACATATCAACGATTGTAAACGTGTGTGATCAATAATTGTTATGTGATTAATAACATTATTTTTACCTTTTAATCTAAGATTCGGTTAGTCAATATACGTTCGTCTTTATAATGATAATTTAAATTCCGCCAATATCAATACTTTCAAAATTAATATTAATTAATATTTAGGCTGTTTCGGTATTTGTAGTACGAAACATCCCAGATTTATGTACCATTAATGTTGCATTATTCTTCATTCAACAGTTAAGCTATGCCCCAATATAGCAGCCGGTTTCTTAGTGACGCTTAATACTACCATGGTAACGTACGGAACACGGGTTCAAGGAACGTGTCCCATTGGCTATCACTTCATAAATGGGTCAAATTCAGTGATTACTGAATGTACTTATGACTTGACGTGGAGTGTCAATTTTACTGAATGTATTCGTAAGTAGGACATCCATGTGCACTCTTTGACGTATTTTCCTATTGAATGTGAGATAAGGTAAACACCAACAATGTATTATGTGGAAAAACTATTTATTAGGTTTTTGCTTTCAGAAACTATATGTACAGAGCCGATTATGCCTGGTAACGCCACGTCTATAGTTTCGAGCCTAAATGAACAAAGCTTTCCATTCAATTCATCGATAACCTACATATGCCATGATGGCCTCCGATTTAATGATGGCTACACATCAAAAACAATCAAATGTACGCAAACAGGAAAGTGGAACGAAACAGTCTCATCGTGTGAAAGTAAGAAATGTGTTTAGCACCAGAAAACGATTTGAAGCCAGTAATCTATATTTGTAATCGATTACTGAGATTGTTCAGTAGACGGTATTTCTTTTCATTTTCTCTAACTTTCGTTTTCACTTGAATAGAATCCCGATGTGAACCTGTTCCAATCCTCCCACGAGCAGTTCCTAGTACAACATTAGCAAATGAAGGAACGACCGTGAAATATACCTGTATCCCTGGATTTAAAGTAACCGACGATGGTAACAGCTCCGTTATTGAAGCTCAATGTCTTCAAGGGCAGTGGAATATAAATAACAAACAATGTACACGTAAGAATAAGTTGTATTTATTATAAAGACTATTGTCCTAGCTGTACGTGATGCAACGACTGGAAATTGGAACGACTGATATTGTAAAAAATATGTAACACTATTTAATGTCTAAATCGCTACATTTACATTTACATATATATATATTTCTATGAAAATTGAACCTGTTTCCTAATCCCCACGATGAATGCTTATCCATATGTTACTTTCCAGCCATTTACTGTCCTAGTCTTGAACAACTGAATGCTCATCTGAACACAACAGAACGTACTTACGGTACATCAGTAAGCATCTTATGTTATTATGGCTTCCGATTGGATGAAATAACTGGGTCACGGCAGGAAACAGTCAGGTGTCTGGACAACGAAGAGTGGGACAGCTATAATACTATATGCAAAGGTAAATAAAATATAAAACAGTGTGTTATGGGTTTATCCGATTTATAACCAAGCTATTCGTTGACTTAGCAGCTAAACAAGTTTCATTTTTGACAGCTGTTGACTGTGGAATACCACAACCAGTCAGACACGCTATCGTCAGCATTTCGACCAATACAACATACAGAGGGATAACTAATTACGAATGTTTAGAAGGCTATTGGTTCAGCAGAGATTTGTTTAGTATATCATCGACATGTTCCGGAAAAGGCTTCTGGATTCCTCGACCAGATTTCTGTGTCCGTGAGTGAGGTTTTGATATTATTTCTGTACATTCTATTAAAACGCTTCAACGATATCGGAATGGTATCAAAAACGGCCCAAATTAGTATCAAACAACATTGGTCCTATCATCTCTTCCTTCCTAGCTACCAACGAAATATATTTTTTATTTAAATTACCGTTGCTGTTTTATAAAACAATGAATATGTAAGACACGGAATATTGACGTGAGTGTTTATTACAAACAAAAAGTTAATTATATTCTTATATTGCATCTAAGTCCCAATCATATAGCGAGATATTTAAAATATTTGCCTAAACCCAGTGGCACTCCCAAAAAAACGTCATCTTGCTTTATCATCTTGTATAGTGACATTAAATAAGCATTAATATTGTTATTGTCGTTGTTCTCGTTATTATTATTATTATTATTATTATTATTATTATTATTATTACGAAAGATTAAACGTGCAGACATAAATACTTTTTATTTATTTATCAATTTCGCACGTCAAATGTATTCATATTAAACTGATGTTATACATTTGATATGTAGCCGTCACGTGCCTACCAATATCAGTATGGGATGGTGTCTTATCTGAAACAAAGGATTCCACTTATGGAGTTCTAGCTAACTACACCTGTGATGACAACAGGACTTTTCCGGATGGCACCAATTGGAAGACCGCCCAGTGTATGGCCGATGGTAATTGGTCACCAGAAGTGGTAGCATGTCCAGGTATGGAAATATTAATTATACTTTGATCATTTAAAATGTCTAATATCATGGAATATTTATCATAAGTATAGTAATATTTTACCTAGGAATCATGTACATTTCCGAGATAAACTAAACTATTGGCATGCAGGCCATGCAATGAAATTAAGTTTAGGCTCTCAGTGTTATGTGGCAAGTGTGACATGTACTCGTATGTAAACATACCAATTACTCACTCCCATAATAATCGTGTTACAGGTTCAGTTAATCTTAATATTTATTGTAATAGCAATAGAAGAAAATTAGAGTTTCGTGTAACATTCCGTTTACTTTAATGTACGTCTGTTTCTATACAAAAGATTTGTTTATATGTTTTTCATTCTCTCACTAATTAGCCCCTTCATTTCATTTTGTGTCCTTGTTTAGGTGAGAAGGTTACTGCAGAAACAACACCAACTGAGTCAAAGCATTCTTCACAGATCGGATATTTAAGTGTAGGCATTATATCTTGTATAATAGTTGCAGTTGTTTTACTCGATGTGCAATTGTTTTATACTCAACTCAACATAATGAAGAGGAATTTGGGTATTCATATTAATATTGTTAATTAAACACCGTCAGGGCATTCATAATTATTTCTATATCTTTTTCGGCATTTATATATTATATTAGGCTGTACATTATCGCTAATTTACATATCCATTTATATAATTCATGTTCTTATTGACAAATAATCGATACTTTATGATCAGTCAGTATAAAATCAGGTTACCACTTTCCGAACAGCATAGCTCCCAGTTGGTACTTTTTTCCTAATTAAAAAGTTAATTATTTGTAATAGACTTTACAAGAAACGCGGTAGTGAAGCGATACCATTATTGGCAAAGACCAAAGAATAAACTTTTCATAAAATTAATTATTCACAATACATCAAATGTTTTATGGATGAGAGAATAAATTCAGGTTATATCGGTAACAGTATTCTACACCTAAACGAAGAAAAAAGTAACGCATGGATAAAGTAAATATTTCATAGCCATTGGTCAACAAGTAAATGTGATATCCAAACTCTGTAAAGAACTTTTTATTATTGCTTGAGTGAGGTAGTACATCATATCATGAACTGTGGATATTTAGCTTACTTCTCGTCTAGGCTGTGAGGCGAAATAACATCATGCAGTACACCATATCCTGAAAATTCTATTAGATTGGGAAACCAAGTAACATCAGGTAGTACACCATATACTGAAAGATGTATATAATTATGTCTTAATTAGCTTTATTTAAAATAGAATAATACGCCATGTTGTTTCATAGTAATCTTTAGGCTAAACGGATCAAACAACCTCCACGTGTATTGAAAGTAAATAAAAAATGAAACAACCTTTAAAACATGCCAAACCTGGATTTTTATCCCGGAGCTAGAGGTCACTGACCAACTGCACTACCAACTCAGTTATGGCCCCGTCATACTGTAGCGTATCGTACTAGCGTATGTCAGTGTATCGTGATGATGATTATGATGATTGATGTTTTACAGCCACTTTTGTGCACAAGGCAGTCTAAGTGGGCCGAGCGACCTCCAAATGTAATGAGACGAAGCGAACGACGAAACAACCTTCAGATATGCCCACGCCGGGATTCGAACACGGGTGGTAATGATCTGTGGTCCAACACGCTACCGCTAGACTACGGAGGCGCCCTATGTCAGTGTATGAAAAATAGAACTCATATGCTGGTATAAGCTGACATACGCTAGGGGATATGTTTGAAGCACGGTGGCATACGCTGGCATACGGTGGCATACGGCGAGGTAGAAAATAATTTTTAAGCATGTTTAAATATTTTGTGCGTACTCTGACGTATGGTTTATACTCCAACATTTCCTGACATTCGACGGTCATACTCCGGCTATACGCTACTCATACGCTTTTGGAGTATTTGTCACTCTGCGAGCTGCACTATTCTGAATTCGGTATAAGCGATTGATGTTACGATCAGATATGCCATATAACCGGGAGTTACAATAGTCTATACGAGATGTAACAAAGGCATGGATACAGTTACAAGTGTTTCTTGTGTCAAGAATGCTTTTAAACAGTGGATGTTCTTAAGATGGTAGTAGGCAGCCCGGATTACTGATGTGACATATTCATACATGTTAAAACATTGGTCAAAAATAACCCCTAGATTTTGTATTCTGTAATGCTGGTGTCCATATACAATGGGTGAAGATCTATGACGCGTTTCTGCAAGTATAACATGAATATAGAAAGTTTTTGTCTGCATCACAAATGGAAATATATGACAAAAACTGGTATACAGGTGAATAATGCTCAATATACTACGTTTAAGCATGAAGGTTGGCAACTTGGACTTGATCAGCATAACTTCGGTGATGATGCTGACAAACCTTCAGTAAAAACAAGTAGTACAAACTCATCAGCCTCCGTCTTGGCAGTTAACGTCGAACAACAACAGAGGCAATCATAATTAGCAATAAGAGCAGCAGCTCTGACGACTCGGCGAAAGAGAGCGTAAGAAAAAATCTTAACTCGAACTGCAAGAAGATGAACAAACGATAGAAGTGGAACTGGGTGTTAGTGAGGCGAAAGTGAAAATACTATATGACCTCGATGGTGACACAAGCAATAAGAGCCATATGAGCTTTGAGGGTAGGGGTAACAGAAGTGACAGAAGTTCTAGTACATGTATAAATGCTCTAAGTGCAATTGTTTGTCATTTATAGAAACCTATATCCGAGCTTCACAAGGTTGAGGGTGATCCATTGCGGTATCACCGCATCATACGTCAGTGTCGCAGTAAAGTTGAGGCCAATTGTGAAATCGCTGATGAACGCCTCAATTATTTAGAGCAATATACCATTGGTGAGACTCAACAAATTGTGATCGGCTATGCGAATATGAATGCTGACAAGGATTATAAAGCTGTTCTGTATGAATTTGAAGAACGTTATAGTGGTCCAGATATAACTGTAATAACCTTCATAAAAAGGCTCTTGCTTGGTCTAGTATTAAGGCAGATGATGCAAAAGAGTTAGATAAGTTTGGAGTGTTTCTATCGGAATGTCTCAATGCAGTGGAATGCTTGCATGCACTACCAATACTTGAATATTTGGAATATTTCCGAAAGATAGTGGGGAAACTTCCTTGTGTGTTACATGATAAGTGGAGGAACACTGTATTTCAAGCTAAAGAGAGGGGTGAAACGTAACATTTGTTGGACTGGTAAACTTTCTCAGAAAAGAAACCCAGAAGGTAATGACCTAACCTTCGGACGGGAGGCAATGAAGATAGATTCTGATAAGAATAAAGAGAAGTCTAGTTCATCCCACAGGAAACCAACTAAGGAAAGCTTTGTAACGAAGGCAACAGAAGTCAATGTTTCCAAAATTGTACCATTAAGGAGTGATAATTCATAAGCTTATCAATTTAGACCCCCTAAAAAGGGCCAATTTGAAGTATATACCGAGAGAGGGAATGCGTTTAGAGCTCCATGTGTATTGTGTGGTAGTCCACATCCATTGGATATTCTGAAGTGTAAGGGCTGTTGTTTTGGCTGTCTCAGAACTGATCATCAAAGGAGGCTTTGTCGAAACAAAGCAACTTGCACTTACTGTAATGGCCGACATCCCTCTGTACTCCATGTTGGGGCAAAGTACTAACTAGAGAAAGCATCAACACACATAAGGCATCATATGAGCCCAGGCATCCGAAGGTCCGTGCTAGTGTTCCAGTTGATGCTTTCAATCTAGTAGAGAACGACAGTGAGTACGATAATGAAGTAGCCATGGTCATAGTTCCAGTGCGGGTGAGCCCTAAATATAGTCCAATTCTCATCTTACCTATGCTTTTATGGACCCTGGCAGCAACATGTCATTTATATCAGAGGCAATAATGCACGATGGCGGACGTAGCACCAGAAAAAAGAAAATACAATGGAGGTTTCTCATATAATGCAAACAACCACTGTGAAGAACATTCAAGTGTCAGATATAGGTCAGGAACACAGAACAAATCTACCAGTGTCATACACAAAAGATAGCTGTATTATGTAAACATATTTAAACTGATAAATAAATCATAGGGTGGCCTCGTCTTCATGGAGTCACATTGCCACATATTGAAGAAGAGATAGGGCTATTGCTGGGACATAATGTTCCGGATGTTTATAGCCCGATTGAAAGCAAAGTCGAGTCAAAGAAGAGTGTAGAACTAGATGTATATGATAGAGCTATAGAAGACATATCATAGTACCCACAAGATGATAGAAGATTCACAGATGAGATGGAACAGTCGAAGAAAATGGTAAATGGTCACTATGAGTTTTGTTTACTGCTTAGAGATAATATGTTTATATTACCAAACAATCACACAGTGGTAATCAGCAGACTCAGAAGTCTACAGAAGAAGCTGAAAATGAACCCAACATTTCACAATGACTACAAAAAGTTAATGTTGACATTGCTACAGAATGGTGTTGAGGAAGTAGTACAAGAACGTGAACTATTCAGAAATGATGGTATGGTATATGTACCACCCAAAGAAACCTAAATAAATCATAATCTCTCATTGACGTCGTACTCCAGGGACCAGACCTCACAAACTGTCTGGTTGGTGTTGTCATGATATTTCGACAAGAACATATGGATATGATAGGGGACATTGAACTCGAGATATACAGCATGGTGGTGCACATATTTAAAGCTGTATCTTCATCTAGTTGCGCCATTTATGCATTGCAGCAAACAGTAAAAGACAACAAACAGTTATTCGGCAATCACATTATTCAATTAGCTGTAAGCAGATTCTATGTGGATGACTGGCTTAACTCGGTTGTAACACACGAAGAAACAGTTCAGCTTGTACGTGAAATATATACACTACAAATGGGTTTCAAACAGTATAATAGTGCTCAACCCAATTCCAGAATCTGACAAAGCCAGAGAATTCACAGATCTCGAGGTAAACGAATTCCCAATGGAAAGAGTACTAAGTGTACCATGGGACGTTGAAGAGGACTTCATAAGATACAAAATTACGCCAACATCTTGTGACGCTACCCGCCGAAAAGCACTTTCTGTTATTAGCTTAGTTTATGATCCTCTCCTTTCATCTGGCCAGCCATAATATTGCTACAAGAGTTATGTCAGAAAGGAGTAACTTGGGATTCTGGTTTGGACAGTAATGATCAAAATAAATGGAATCAGTTGGTCAGTGATATTTCCAAGTTGGAAGGAGTAGCATTTCCGAGATGCTTGAAACCAGTGAGTTTTGATGAGGTCAACAAAGTGCCATTACATCTATTTTAAGATGCCTGTGATCACGGCTACGGTGTTGTTGGATATAGTCGCCTTGTCAACAGCAATGGAAATAAACATTGTTCCCTGGTGATGTGGAAATCCAGAGTTGTCCCATCATGAAAGTGACGACACCACGCATGGAGCTAACAGGCACTACAACAGTTGTTAGGATTAGTCACAAAATACAGATGATCCTAGACTACAACATTGATGAAATCAGTTACTAGACAGACAGTATGGCGGTTATTCGCTATATATCTAATGAACATTCCCGATATCAGACTTTTGTGGTCAACTGCTTAGCATAATTGCTAAACAGTTGACCACATGATGGATCTGATATGGAACAGTTACGACACATCAACACATCTCTAAATCCAGCAGATCAAGCGTTTCGTGGCATACAAGGTGATGACAAGAGAACATTAGAGATGTGATTCAAAGGGCCATATTTCCTGTGCCGATGTGAAAATGAATGATCGCATGTACAAATGTCACGATCCATAGAAGAGAATGATCCAGAGATAAAGGAAACATTTTATTGTACTCCAAGACATTCCATTCTGCCGACCCTTATTCTTAATGATATTCATCAACAAGTTGGTCATCTTGGAAAGAATACTATGATGTCACATTTTGAAGCTTAAATATTGGATACAAGGTGCTATCTCGACTATTAAGAGTATCACTTCAAAATGTGTTGTCTTCCGTAGACATCAAGCCCGCACATGTGAGCAGACAATGGCCGACCTTCCTGTCGAGAGACTACAACCAGACGAACAACTATTCACCAAAGTAGGCCTTGACTATTTTGGGCCCATCAAGATGAAGCGAGGATGAAGCGTCGTAAAACGATATGGTGTGGTTTTTACATGTCTGTCAACACGTGCAATCCATTTGGAGGTGGCATTTTCTCTCGACACAGACTCATATATCAATGCCTTGAGACGTTTCATCTAGAGGCGAGAGCCAGTTAAGATGTTTGTATCTGACAATGGTACAATCTTGATATCAGATGAAACAGCGTTACGAGAAGAAATCAAAATATGGAATGATAATGACAACATTCAAAGAACAAGGCATTCGTTGGGAATTCAACTGCCATACTGGATCCGGCTTTAGGGGAGTGTGGGAAAGTATCATACCAAAATATGCCACGCGGGTTATTTAGTAAGGATGACAGCTACGCTAAACAAATATGGCGGATCTATTTTGGAAGCGTTGGCTAAAAGAATGCTTGCCTACTTTGCAGGCACGCCAAAAATGGCTGAGGCCTAAGATGAATCTAATAGGGGATGCCATAGTTATAGTAGCGGATAATTCTCCCAGAATCTCCTGGTCGCTTGGTAGAGTTAGGAGAGTCATGTTGAAAATTAGAGGAACTGTATTGGAATGTCATGTTGATATATTATGCATAATCCTAGAAGCTGACATATATCAGTAACCTGATACAAATTCACTAGATGCACATAGACATATACAGATGAAGTGAACTATATATGAACTGGATTTCTGGAATACTTAATAACACTGAGTAATTAGCATATGTTGTTTAACAATCGAGAATTATTATTTCACTTACTATGTGAGCGTCTGTCGTTCGAATAATACTATAAGGAGGTTAATTGCGTTGAATTGTCTGAATTGAGGGAAAGGTATAAGCTCCAAAAACGGTACATATTTAATTTTGTGTATTTGATATAGTTTGTTTTTAATTTTCAGTCTCGGATAATTAGCAGGTTTCATGTTTGATTGGTGTGAGAATTAATTTGGTGCTCTGAAACATTTTCTTTATATGTCGCTATAGAACTATATTGAATATAGTCAGTACAATGTTTTGTCAATCTCCACAACTGTAAAATAAAATAGACAAAACGATGCTGAATTGAAAACGTTGATGATCGAGTGGTAGTGACTTACACATCATCTATTAAAACATCCATTCTTATAAGTAATTGTTCAAGGTTACTTTTATCAACAAATAATACATCTTACTGGAATCTCACTATACAGCACATATAATTGACTTTTCTGCTAATAAGGTCACTCTATCGAATTATTATTATTATTATTATTATTATTATTATTATTATTATTATTATTAATGCTATTATTATTGTTGTTGTTGTTACATAATATATTGAATAAAATCAGTAAGTTACAACAGAAGAATCATCATATTACTTATAGTTCATAACTCAGAATTAGCAGAGAAATACCGTTTATGTTTATATATATATATATATATATATATATATATATATATATATATATATATATATATAATATATATATATATATATATATATTCACACATTAACTTCAATATACATAAATATTAATATTCGGCCAACATTTAATAAACATCCATGAAACAATATTATTGTAGATATCGAAAACATTATTTGAGTCTAGGTTAATACATAACAACTAATCACCAATGTATTTTATAATATTACTTTAAGACAGACTGATTTCTAAAGACATTTTGGATCTAGGACATAATAGATACAGTCAGGGCCGGCATTAGGCCTTAAGAGGGCCCTATAATTTGGTGCCCCTTCGTTACGTATGTTCAGCTCCGTGTCTAAAAGAGATATATTCTAAACCTTTTAAGGATTTTAGAACTCATTCAATTGACTTTATTAACAACTTCATTAACTTTTTTCCGAAGTTTACATCCTACTGAAATTGAGTAAAGTAGACAAAATAATGCTAAACTAAAAAAAAACTAATTGTACATGAACAATCTATATGTATATAAAAAATGTATCAATATCTAAATGTGGCCTTTCAAGGGCCCCATTGAATTTAAAACACCCGGTCCAACTAGAGGGTCCCAAAATACTTTAAACTGTATCACATTAGTTCAGAGGAACTCCATTAAATCTGAAAATATACAAATTTATCTTTAATTTATTTTAGATTTATCGAAAGCTCCAATACAAAAGGGCATTTGGGGCCACTCTAGTATTATGGCCCATAGTCCATATGTAAATCCAGCGCTTGATACAGTACGGCGTGTTTTATGTGTATTAAGGTCAAACATTGATAACTAATATGTATTAGCACTAAATAACAAGGCATTTAAACCCGCAGTAAGCAGAGAGGCTTTTGCTTAGATAATCCATTGACACAACTACCGCCTGCAGTACCCAACAGGATATCAACAAGATTAACGGTAGAATATATTGACCAGAAACAAGTAGAAGACAGCTCACACTGCCTGGTGCCATTATATGTACTTAGACCATTCTTCTATTTAACCATATCTGGCAGATCTTTGTAAAAGTAAGTAATAATTCTCTCGTGGCCACCATGCAGGACATAAATCGTCTTCAAGAAACATTATGCCATAATATCAAACTGCAAGTATATCATCTTCCGGAAAGGTGTCATTTTAGATACTCCAATCCAAATTTCATGTGACTATAATTATACTTTCCAGTGTGCAGATCTCATTTGTATGGAATACACTTGATATTTACGAGCCGATAAACCTTCTGACACCGATGAGTTCATGTTTTCTCACCTTTTCTTACCATTCATAATATATTTCAGATAGCGTCTAGTGAAAGTTAATGGTACAACTCTAAACGGTGAAAGTGTTGTGAATGTTAATGACAATCCAGTTATCGATGGATTTATTTCCTTAGATGATCACAGGCACAATAGCAAAGATAAGTGTTATACTTATTTGTGCATGATCAAAGAGTACAGATGTACAATAGCGTGGCATGGTGCATTAAATCACCATGAAATTCTTGTGTAAATGTATGGTAGATATACAGACAGTTTGTTTACAATCGATTGTTTATGACTAGAGATTATTTCTGAAAAGTTGTTGATGTTTACATTTACTATGTCTGATAAATACTCTTCTCTAAACTTTATGTCGAATGGACATTCCATTATGAAGTAGCATTCATCTTCTACATGGTGCATGTTTATATTGGTACAATATCTACACAATCTGTTAAATTTCTAGTAAATTAATTTCCCAATTGCGCAAGTACCACCCGGTGTGTCCGCCAATCTAGCTCACTCAAATACCACTCTGGTTCTAATTTGGACTGGTATTAACTATACATCTCGTTATATAGAAATATTACTGAACCAGGTTTGTTTCGAAACGTCCCGTGTGTGCTGGTTGAACATATTAATAAATATATCTAAATATCCAACCAACCTCCAAATTACACTCTTCATTCCTGTATCCTTTCTTGTGCAGTGGTGTGATGAGATCTTCGCCACACGACTGGAAATTGTCCACTTCTAAAAAATACTATTAAACGACATATGCACATATCTCATCAACATGTCATATCCGGTTTCGATGATTTCATAGGAAATACCATCAACACCAGGAGATTTACTATTAGCTAAATGATTGATAACAGCAGTAAAAATATCCCTTTTCAATGTTTCACCATCAATACTTACATCACAATTTGTACAAATATCACATTCACTATCTTAATCTATTCCATAAAGTGGAAGCTGCAACATTAAACACACAATCACCTTATGACTTGAGCGTGTCATGTTATTAATAGATTTATAAGTTACCAGTAAAATATTGAAATGAATACACCCCACTTCTATTGAAATATCCCTATCAACACCATCATCAACAATAAGGCTGAACGGAAGACAAGACCAGGTGGCTGTGCCCAATAGGCGACAGCCACAGGTCTCTACCCCAAATTTCAACAAGACAAGACAATAAGTGGATACGGAGTCTAACAGGTAGCCAATGTAGTTTTTGAAGGATTGTGGTGATATGATCATATTTTCGAGTATTTTTCTTATCAGATATGTCATATAACAATGAGTTACAATAGTCTATACAATATGTAATAAAGGCATGGACTACGGTTACAAGTGCTTCTTATGTCAAGAATGTTTTTAAACAATGGGTATTCTTATGATGGTAGTAGGCAGTTCGGCATATTGATGTGACACATTAATACATTTGTCAAAAATAACCACTAGATTTTATATTGATCCATTTGTGGAAATCGAAGATGCACTCATCTGTAATGCTGGTGTCCTTAGGGATTTAACACATTTATTATCATTTGGCCTTAGAAGATTTTGAGTCGTGATAGCGCAGTTAGTTAAAGCCTAGAACTCGTAGCCGAACAGTCGCGGGTTCGAGGTTCCGGGAGGTGCAATGCTGACATGTGGCGACTGGTTCACTCATCCATAAAAAATGAGTACCTGACAGGACGCGATGGCTATGTGTTTGAGTAACGCTTTTAATGGTAACACGCGTTGTATGCTCCCTTCGGAGTTTAGATATGTGCTGGGTGGAAACAGGTCTGAGTTAGGGATAATAATATTGTAAAGTGCCTTAGAGCAGCTTCTAGCTGAATAGGGCGCTATATAAATATCACATATTATTATTATTATATATTAGCAATACAGTGTTCTAAACTCTTCAAAGAAAAGGACAAATTTAACCCATTGTCAGGATCCAGTGATATATACAGCTGTGTGTCATCAGCATACAAACGATATTTAACCCCATATGGCTGCGTAATGATGCAAAGAGGACGGGTATACATTGTGAAAACCAGATAGGAGAAACTGAACGTTAGATAAAATTTCACGAACAAACACTGCCTGTGAGTGTTGTTCCAATTAAGATTGAAACCATTCAAGTACTTTACCTGACAGACCAAACATGTCTTTTAACCTAGAGAAATGTACATTATGGTCAACTGTATCAAATGCAGCAGCCAGGTCCAGAAGAACAAGTAATACTTGCTTACCTTGATCAATTGACATCATATTACTTTTTCGCCACATCCTAGGCTGATTCATCAAGGTTAATATTTACTAATTATGTATTTTGATTGAAAACAACTGCCCTTTCTATAGCTTTAGATACAAATGTCAGATTTGAAACAGGAATGTAATTGTTTAGCATATTCAAACCCAAACAGGTTTCTTTTTGTAAACGGTCTTACAAAAAGAGCTTTCATGGATTTTAAGAAAACACCCAGAGATAATGATTTATTAAATATATTTGTAATCGGATGTTAATCCAAAACGATTAAGCAGTTTGATGAAGAAAGTTAATATAAAATGGTTATGTATGAGTGATAATAAGGTAATCTTGGGAGCAAACTAGTAGGCTATTCACCGGTTCATACGTTTGTGAATAGTAACATTTCAATTATTCACAAAAACTTAAATAAAATCGCCATTTGTTGATGAATTTAGCATTTTACCTTCACTATGAGATGGCCCAAGCCCCTGTACTAGATGTGCCACTGGATTCCATTCCTTTCTATAAATGTTTGTAATTATTCTTATTATTCTTATTCTTATTATTAAATTGAAAACAAAAGCGGCTCGTCATACCTATCAACGTAAGAACTATGTTTTATTGCGTAGGCCGAAAATAAGGATAAGGTTTTGCATGTTATGTCATGTGATCTTGTTGTGTTGTTATACCTCTGTTTTCAATGATCGATGTTTTTTTTAATTTAATGCTTTATATTCGATTTCAACGGATATAAAACAACAAAATAATGCCACAAAATAATATAATAACTGAACATTACATTGTCACGACCTTCATTTATTCCTTAATAGGCCGAAAATAGGGTTTAAAGGTACACACCCAAAATTGTAGGACTTTATATCCCTGAGAATGTCAAATCTTGCGTCGGAATCTAACATTTGTCTGTCAACAGGTCAAGACACTTGTAAACAAAGCTGTGGCACTAGGTGATATTTGTCAAAGATGACGTCACACGATAATCCAAGCCGAGCGTTATAAAAACTAGCAATAGCTCGTGAAAGTTTAGGGATTTAAGGATTTAGGGAACATTTTAATGGAAGTATGATAGCTGGTGGTTAGAATTATAGTGCATCTGATAGGGAATACAATTATTGTTTGCTACTTTTGTGAGGATATTTGTTCCATCATGCAGATTTTATTCATAAGAAAGGTCGCATTCCCCTTCGGTTTGAAAATCCATTTGGGCTTTCAGGATAAGTCTTTTGCAAACTACTAACAGTCTCTTGGGGGAATGGGGGAGGGGTTAGGCTATTATCTATTGCTTACATCCAACTAAGAAAATGGCTTGAAAGCTGCAGATTTCTTCAATGACTCTCTTGCTACCAACAGTGGCCATTTGTTGATTTCAATATACATTGGGACTGCCAGAGGAATGCAGACACCAAACGATTGACTGACATTCTTTGATCTCCCAATCTCAGGCAGCATGTGTATGAAAACACAGATATGCATGGTCACATCTTAGATCTTGTCATCTTCCGTGAAGAAGATAACTTGATCCAGGGTGTGTCGGTGTCTTCCATCCTGTTTGATCAGTTTCCTAATATAATTGATATATGCTTACAGAAACAATCCGCTTCAGCTAAAGTTATTTCATACAGGATATATAAGTTGACTGAAAAAGATGATATTCTTGCTGATCTGCGAGTCACTTCTCTGGTTGATCATCTGATACACCTCTATAATAGTACATTGAGGGACCTTGTAGATGAGCATGCACATTTAAGGACCAAGGAAATGCCAAGAAAACCACTGCTTCCATGGTCCTGCTGTGGTTCAGGACAGGTTTGTGTGTTCATTATGAAATATTTGAGGTCAGTAAAATTGAAGTTAAGACTATCCTTGCCGCTGCCAAATCAGGATATTTTAGTAAAATGATCAAACATGCACCGAAATGAAAGGACTGATTAGGTGTTGTGAATAAAAGTATTACATAAAAAGTCAGACTATTCTTTCAAATATTATCAACTCAAACAAAGATATGGGCCGGTGTTTCATAACTTCTGTCAAGAGATACTAAATATACACATTGTACTTATTAGTAGTCCCCCCCCCCCCATTATACATTATAGCATAGACCAGAATAACACGAAGTCGGATATAACGGGGTCAGACCTTGGACCGCAATTCCTGGGATCCATGATAGTGCATTTTCAGTGAAATGGCGTGAAATATGCCATTGACCGATCTAATGTATTGAAATAACTCGAACGCGTTTTCACAGTTTGTAATTAATACGTAAATAACCAAAGCCAATGGCTACAAATTACCCACGAGGAGATTTATTGATCACAACCTTAATTGCACACCACCTTCACAACAGCCCAATCACAATCCTCATTTATTGGATGACTCCACTTACTAAATAAGTTTGATTCATTTATTTAATTCAAAGCTATTGCATATGTTTTATTTATTGCAACTAGGAATCATATTCTATGTATAAAAAACCTCCGTACAATGATAACGAAGCCTACGAGCTGTTACAAGACAAGACACCAGCACTCAAGTCTGACAAGCATGAGCATGAAGATTTGAAACAGAGCAAGCACCACGTTACTCTACTCCTGTGCACAAACCAGAAAGGGGAAAACACGAGCCGTTTTCATTACAAAAGCAGATACACAAACAAATATTTTTACGGACGTTTATTTGTGCCCATGCAACTATGAACGTTCATTTTTTATCTATATATTTGCTACCTTCATCTGAAAAACATGCACTATTTCAAACACTGAAGTATTTCAAAGCAAACACTGATGTAAGATTTATGCTTTAAGTGAACAAATGATGAAACAATTACTCGAAACACTTATTAAATAAATGGAGCAAAACGAGGTGAATTCATGGACTCCCTATTTTCGCCCATTGGCCACTCCGACAATGCTCGATCTCTCTTTGTGGTCCACCCATAACATGGTCGACAGCTTGTGGACCCCAAACATCCGTGTTATTACGGGGGCCTACTGTAATGCGTTCCCTTCCAGCACCTTATCATAGGGTATACCATCGGCAGAATAGTCATGCGTGTACATCTGAGCATCTTACAGAGACTGACATCAGACAGTTGCTGAAAAGATTATCTAAAGATTTCGGTGAAATAACAAACATACGTTCCTCAAAGTGTCACCCGCAGAGCTTGCTGTGGCAAGTTGGCTTCCACTGCAGTATGCAGTATGTTTCGTAGCCAATCACGCCAACGAGTCTTGTTTTTTGGAAACCATTGCATACACCATCTACTGGCAGATCCATTTATAAAATTATAAGCGGCACATTACACCATTTTACACGTTTAGAAATGACAGTTTGGAATTAGTAATATAGGTTAAACTAGGCATCGGCGTGTGTTTGGTGTATGTTTGTCAAAGACGACTTCACATTCCGAAGATTTCTGATTAAAGCTGTGCCATATTTGTTGATGTGAGATGCTAACAAAGGAAGTTTTAAAACAGCTATCACTTTATTTCTAAGAAAATTAAATATATCGCTGACTGAAATAGATTTTAATAAATAACACTTACATTGTGACTAATTTGTAAGAAATTTTCCTGTGACCTTTAACATTTTGTATAGTTGACCCTTTAGATGGTGTTATTGGTACAGTCATAAAATTACTTGCATTAGACCCAATCTGCTTTGGATGTTTCCACTGTGTGGACGTATAGCTAAACAGATTTAGTATAACTCTGTATAATTATATGAAAAAATTAATGGGAAATACAATTGTGGTAGTTACACAACACCAATAAGTCTGAATCACTAACTGATGTTACAAAAACGGGTTCTTAGCGCAAACACCAGACTGAGCGATAATATCGGGCGTGAAGTGATCGATTAAACAGAAAATTAAACAAATACTAAATAACTTAATATAAGCAATATAAACTAAACTAAATTAAATCTATGTTATATAATATAGAATATTCAACAGTTTCAAGGCGTAACTTGTCTAATAGCTGAACTATCCGAGAAACGTTCAGGTGCCATTACATCGATAGCTAGTCATACTTCCGGTGTGGCGTTGGTAAACACCGTCCATTGTTAAACAATAGCCAGTAAACGGAAATGTCACGTCGTAGAACTAAACGAAGTATAACAGCCTCGAGATGGCCAGGACGTAGACCTGGCAACAAAACGTCTCTAAACAAACGAGAAGGACGGCGAGGTTAATGCTACAAAGGGACGACACCACAGTGCTCATATTTACAATCTTTTGTAAATAATGATTTACTATTATTCGACCAGTCACGGCCCACGTTCCCCAACGATGATGTATCTAAATGCATTTGTCCACAAAGATATCGAATTTACGCCACAAAACTGAACCCATCAACGGTTAAAACAAATGATACTTCGTCTATTTATTTTGTCATTTCCGAGAGCGGCACTTGAAAAGGGCACCGGTATAGAGTTTTATGCGAATTTGGGAAACTCAATACGCGCGTTTTAGCAGTATGGAATAAGGCACTGGCACAGAGAATATCGAATTATTAATTAAATCGATTCATCGGGGTTCAGAACACGGAGAAGCAGCTTTTCCTGACGATACACGTTTAAGGTCCCACCAGTCCTTTTATCTTTCGTCAACAAAAAATGTGTATCGGGAAGATTAGAAGTTATTAAACAGTAATTTGAGAAATTTCTGCTCAAGGTCATCGTTGCCTACATCGGGTTCTAGAATCGAGCTGCAATGGCGTGCGTCATTCCCAGAACGATTTCCTAATTC
Organism: Paralvinella palmiformis; assembly: GCA_025642065.1. NCBI lineage: Eukaryota > Metazoa > Annelida > Polychaeta > Terebellida > Alvinellidae > Paralvinella > Paralvinella palmiformis. The sequence continues at coordinate 53,097 of JAODUP010001253.1, forward strand.
TATAGGCTTTAGATCGAGTATTAACAGACAGCGGACGGCACTTCTGATCTTCTTGGTATTTCAACTCTTTCTACTGCTTCCGATTCTGCGACAGCACAGAAACCACATACATACGCGCGCGGGGGCACACACACCCACTTACACATATACATACACATACACACAGACACACAAACATACAGACACACAACACACAGAGAGAGAGAGAGAGAGAGAGCACCAAATTAATAATGATCAATTCACGAATAAGGAAGACGCTTTTGACGCTCATAGCACCTTGAAACGGTACACCGCTAATCAATTTGTGGGTTTTAAAGAGCATCGAATATTATCAGTATTCTGTTTATAGGCGCTAGAGCGCCGTGATGTATTGGGAAGGGGGTGGACTCCGTGGATATAAGATATCCTGGATCATTTGGAACTGGAGCGCCGACGGATTAACCTATACGATGGTTACCTGAACAACCTTCTTTCCAACATTAATCTCGATGATTCAGTTCTCATAGATGTCATGCGCATTGCGCGGATTTATTTGTTTTGTATTTTTTTAAAGTTTGAAATCCTTATCCAGCCATCGTTACCAGCTTGTGACACCGAAGCCTTTATAGGCCATGAACGATGTAAGACTGCCGACTGATTACTGGTAATATTATTGTCATCTGGTTTAGATAACGCCACTTATATGTTGGATTATTAGATCCAGAATGTAGTACACCTTTCAGAGCTAAAGTGCTAGCGTTCTGCAAACACATGGATTTGTTTACGTCTGTTAATGGATGCGGAATGTAATTTACCAGAAGCTAAAAACTGGATCGACTCCAAATATAAATACTTTCCTGATGTATTCATTTCATCCGTTTTTGTTGACTTTGGATTAAGGATAGCTATATAGCAAGTGTTGCTGGTAGTCTGGTTCGTCATCTACGTTTAACACCTCCGTATAACGTATAACATATAACACGTTACAGCACATTTTAGGTGAACTTAAGTTACGATGCCACAAGCTAAGAATAGGATGACGGGATTTGTGTTCCGTTCTGTCGGTAAGGGTAAGGCACCGGAAATGACGCTCGACGGATCGATCCAGACGTGGAAGCGTGCCGAGATCCTCAACCATCGCGAATCAGTCAATTTGCGCATGCATCAACAGTTTCTCGTCCGACAAGCCCACGTGACAGCCGAGAGGCAGAAGCGAACGGCGGCGCGCATCCAGCGATCCCTGGACGTCCTGCAAGCGTACAACAACCTGATCCGGAACGAGTACAGGATCGAGAAATTCGACACGCTGAAGTGGGGTTATCGTACGCCAGATCCTGACCGCGAACCGGAACGCTTTCAACGTTTCGTCTACGAAACCAAAATTTACCATTCTGGATTTTCCGTTCAAACTCTCCAGAGGGAGGTAAACAAACGGCTGGAGGAGATGAGAATAGACCGGATACAGGAGTTGGCTAGGACAAGGAGGATAGAGCGACTAAAGAGGCACTGTAAGGTGGAGCTGTTAGACAGGAAGAAGTCATTGACAACGATCCTGAAGGAGGCTAGGCGGGATGGTACTGGGGGTATGGCATACCTGAAGCTACCCCCGATTGTTAAACAGGGGGGCGGTGCGGTGAAAAGGCATCGGATATGGGAGAGTGGTGATGAATTTGATGATGATGATGATGATGATGATGATGTTGATGATGTTGTTGATAGTGGTGGTGGTTGTGATAGCGATGTCACGGATGTTCAATATGAAAGATAAGAACGTTGGCGTGAAACTAAAACTACATTTTAACAATTGCGTGCGTGCGTGCGTGCGTGCGTGCGTGCGTGCTTGCGTGCGTGCGTGCGTGCGTGCGTGCGTGCGTGCGTCGGCGTCCGTCCGTCCGTCCGTACGCTCGCGTGCGGGTGTTAATGTCTATACTTACGTTTGCACGAGTGTGTGTTTTAACAATATTTGAATATACCAACAAAAACAAAAAACACCGACTCGGAAAACAAAAACGTATTGTAGATTGTAGATACGTTTTCTGATAAAAACGATATCATTATGTTGTATTGTTATTGTTATTGTTGTTGTTGTTGTTATTGTTGCTGTTATTGTTGTTGTTTGTTTATGTTGGAGAGTAGCCGGGATCTTGTGTTTGGGAATAATTCTTTTTCATTTAGTAAAAACACAGAGTTGTCGTATGTTCCTGGATTGTACACACATTTAAAAGCATTACAGTAATTATTTTCACAAATATATGTGTAGCAATAATAAAACTTCAATTTAAATCCAACACGAATTTAGGCTTTGTCAGCAGTCAGTTAAAGACACGAGAAGCACGTGTGTATCAGGCTGAATGAATTAAAATGTAAACAAAACAATACCGCATGTTAAATCTAATATTATTCCATATAAATAATAATAATTGTCACAATTAAATTGAATCGAAAGATATTGATTCTTGCCTCGATGAAATGATATCTTAATAAATATACGAATTATTTCAATATAAAAATGGCTGTTCTGAAGATAAACTGCAATCAACCTCATAAAACGATAGTCTGCTGGTGTTTGTAATCCCAGAGAACTTGTATATATACACGTTCTCTGGTAATCCAGAACAACTTGCCGGGGAAAAGTCTATTGAGATGCGAAATTAATATTGGAAGATATTGGTAGTAAATAAAATTTTACAGCAATAAGTAATTATTTGTTTAATTTTTATTTTACTGAACGCGGTATTTATAATAAATGTACACAGTGATAAATACGTGTAAAACACGCTGACGCCTTCCCGTCAATATTATCATTGAATCATAATGTTCCACATTTGATCAGAAATGCAAACGTTATGACAATCTTCATTGGCACAGAGAGAGGGAGACACACACACACACACACACACACACACACACACATATATATATACACAAACAGGAACGCATGCATACTCGCGCACGCACACATACATACATATACACGCGCGCGGACACACACAAGATTGTTAAGCCAAACATGATAATATTAGCTCTGTAAACGATTAATTTATCAATAATAGTTATTTATGTGTTTATAAAAGCTGTTTTACGACACCATTTGTACGGAAGGTGAAGTAATTGGCCCACATTTAGATATGATGTAATATGAAATATATTTCAGACATTTGATACAGTAATCCAATCTCTCTACATATTTAACGTTTGTTGATTGAGTTAGCATCAACGATTGGAATATAACAAAGTTTTAAGATAACCGAAGTCACCTAACAGAAATCAAATAAGGATCATTAAAACCCTTTATTTCGATATAATTTATCCCCAACAGTGTGACCGTATTGCAGGAACGATTGCAACAAAATAATTTACTTATGAAGTCGATTGAAACTATCAGACTAATATCGTTTCTTGACTAGAGAACGGAATGATATCGCAAGTACTATCACCAATAATATATAACTTGATACTACTATATTGTTTACTAATATATTACAATCGGGAAGTACTAAACCAAAACTTCGATACTCTCAAGTAGAGGTGTGTGTTGAGAGAGGATTTTTGTGATTTTAAATTCGTGTCTATAAAATGAGCTGCCATCAGGAAGTAACGAATATTTTGTTATACACGCCACAGAATTTCAGAAATTGTAAATGTTTGCCTAAAAACACATTAACTGATAAATATACAACATTAATAACTTGTACCGAGAATAGACATAATATGATATTTCTACACACGAGTTAAATTTATAACTCGGAGATATACATAATTTGAACTCCGACCTCACGCTTATCTTGATGACGAATAAGAGATACCACACCTTAATTTACTCCAAAACAAGTTACGTCACATAGAAGCCCGGATGTTTACAGAATAGGCAACTCTGTTATATAAAATTACTAATATTGTTTATTGTCGTTGTTGGTCTTAGTATTGTTGTTAGTGTAGTAGTAGTTGTTGTTGTTGTAGTAGTAGTACTAGTAGTTATTATTATTATTATTATTATTATTATTATTATTAGAGTTGTTGTTGTTATTAATATTAATGTTTTTATTGTTGTTGTTGTATCGTTGCGGCCTTCTTCAATGAGCTCACTGTAAAAGATTTTAGAGAAAAGGTGGTTTAACCGTCTAACCTACGCACATGTATGTCTCAATGAGTATATGAATATTTCCGCGAGTACCCATACTCATTTTGTGAAATATTATAAATTTACAACAAATCGAGGACAAGGAATACTATAAACCTTAAGTTGCATACTACAGTCCACATCTCAGGAAAAGGAGTTCAACAGGTGTACAAAAACTTCATTGATAATATTTACCCAACTGTGGCTCCTTGACGAAAACAAATTAGCAGATGGCGCTGCTATGCTGTAGGATGCGTTGTAACAAAACGTAAGCCGAGCATGAATAACCTAGCTATGTAGCCGCGCCACCTAGCGGAAACGTTGAAGACATCACATTCATTAAAAGATGGTGAAACCTGTCTTTAAAATGACACCTCGTTAAATGACCATTTGACGTGGTGCTAGACATTATTCTCCTTCCCCTCCCCCACTTATACTACCTCAAGACCAAAAAGGAAATTAAACTCACCGAAAAATAAACACCTAAAACTACAGAAGTAGACGTTTCGTAGAAAGATGCCATTTCAGCTTCCCCCCCCCCCACACACACACACACATTTCATGCTGTGATTCTACCCAGTAGGCTAGAGTCGGGCGTCTATGCCCCAAACTTCAACAACCCTGACATCCAAACTAATCCCCACCCTCAATCTGACACAATCTCAGGTAGATGTTAGCTAACTGAGTTCTCACAGAATCTAAAACTGAAATATGTTTGCTTTCATTAAAGCTTTATAAGATACCGGTGATTCTAAGATAGACGTGAAGAAGAAGAGATAAGAAGATAGCAGATTCTTTATTCATATTTGAATATAATGTGTCGGCTAGATAAAGCACACTGTCTGTTGGACGTTTCATCGCACACTGCGATAATGATCTGACATTTAAGGTCTTTTCCAAACATCTGATGTGTGTTTAAGGTGAAGAGGTTTACTAAATATGTCTGCATCATTGAAGTGTGTCGTTTCTGTTGCTGTCGATGTTCTAAATGTATGCCCCTTTTGAAGAGATGTAGTAAACTAGGTCGCTCATTTGTTCATTTTCAGGTAACCTTTTGTTATGAATCATGTGTGTACGTATATGTGCACGTATCTATCTCTCTCTCTCTACTACTATATATACTATCTATCTATCTATATATATATCTATCTCTCTCTCTCTGTCTGTCTCTCTCTCTCTCTCTCTCTCATATATATATATATATATATATATATATATATGGGGTGTGCGTGAATGTGTACGTGCGTATGTACGTGTGTGCGTGTCCGTTCGTCCATACTGCTACCTGTTTGTCTGCCTGTTTTGCTTGTCTTCATGCAGTTCTACGCAATTAAAAACGTCCGTGAGTCACCCCCCCCCCCATGTCACCATGCAGGGACCCTGTTTTCTGGCAAGATATATCCTTCATACCTGTATCTATTTGATATGACGTAGATTCTGTTAAAAAAGAAATCTCCCCATATGTCTTTTATGAGAAAGATACTGGTTTGTATGTTAGTTACATATATATATATATATATATATATATATATATATATATATATATTATATTTTCTGGTACTGGACAAGGAAGTACTTTGTGTGCGTGTGTGTGCGTGTGTGTCTGATAGAGGAAGAGCAAAAGGGTGTGTGTGCGTGTGTGTGTGCTATTTTCTTCTCCTGACAAATAGCCAGTTTTGTATAACTCATTAAACACTTGTGCGTGTAAACTCCAAGCCAAATGTTCAAATACACAAACACTCACCCGCCTTGGGTCAAACGTGCGGGTCCCACCCATTCACACTCACCCAGGGTCTACCTTAGCAAGGTAGACAGACCGTGACGACTTGCCTGAAGACTTCGAGCTGACCTAAAGCTATAAGCAGTGCCACTCACCGACAGATACATATACAATTCAGGTGCAAGGCGTTGGAATCATATTCAGTCTGACACCGGTTATAACGAAATTCTAATTAAGTGACACTTTTGGCAGCCGGATTAGCGAATCCGTCATACCCGGCATGTTATGGCGACAGTCAACAACAGATGGACGGCTGTCATATTGGTCACGATGATAGCGGCTGGTGTGACAGTCATCAAGGGTCAGGCTGGTAAAGGTCAGTTAACTGTATTTTAGTTTCACTGTTCGTATCTAGTTAATATATTTAATATGTTTATATATATATATATATATATATATATATTCAAACCAAACAGTTGGTTGATAGAGTAGCTAAATACTAAGAAATAAATGCCAAATTGTACATTATATGCCCTGTTCTTATTATATTACGAGACAGATTTCTAATTCCTAATTGGAATCATTCTATTGGTCGGAGTATTTATCGTGAGTTAATTGATGTTAATCATATCATGTGTGGCTGATATCGTTGGATTAATATAATACATTAACTGAAGCCATCTTTCTTGTGTAGAGTAGAGGTGTTTGGCAGTATCCATTTAAAGTTGGTAGAAAATGTATGAATATCTCATTTTTTACTTCAATCGAACATGTACATGTATACATATACATGTGTATACATTGCTATGTAAAAAATGTGTATGTATACATATACAAATACACGTAATATATATATATATATATATATATATATATCACGTGAGGAGTGTGATGACGAGTGACCTCCCCCCCCCCCTCATGGCCCCCACTTAATGACTGAGAGTACAACATCCATATCAGATAGTACCCGTCCTCAACCTTCTGGTACTGGTTTTGAGTTGAACGCTGTTTGTTTTTATCTGTTTTGGCTTTTAAAGTTCGTATGATATGTGTTAGACATAGGGTGAAATGTTCTATTTATATGCGAACATTGTCTCACGGTGTCTGGGCCTAAATACTAAATAAGTATAAGTTCTGGTGCAGTTTGAAATCGAACGTGGATCCTGAACCAGAGACCGACGGGAAGCCACATGGTGGCGTCCGATTTACATGTCGACATCGAAAGAATCTGGTGTTGACGTCACTGAAGGTGAACAGAGATAAGATCGATGATCTTTATGTAAAGTACAACGATAACAATATAATGACGATACATGTAGTATATCTGCCTTATTATGAAGGTAAGATAGATCAGATGCCTTTATGCAGTGATACAATATAGTTTATTCTCGCACGTCAAGGGTCACTGCATCTACTTTTGTCAGAGCCAGTCACCAGTACTAGTGTTGAGAGAACGCTTCAGCTCATAATAATAATTTTGTGAATTACGTATTTGAAATTCATATATTTGTATGCATCGTATGCATGTTTCTTCCTGCTTTATTGTTTTTATTATTTTTTGGGTAAATATTAATTTAACTAGTAATAAATAAATAAAAATCAACTGTGCATTAATATTGGTTGGGTGCTGATTCATGTTTCACGGCCACTTTTTTGCACATGGTAGGCTAGGTGGAGCGAGCGACTTCCAAAGGTAATAAAGCACCCTTCAGATATGCCCAAGCTGATATTCGAACTCAGGTGGTAGTGATCTGTGATCCAACGCGCTACCAGTTAGACCACGGAGGCGCCCTAACATTGCATTACAGTATTAACACTGAGTGAAAACACTAGATAGGAAAACTACGGCGCATGCGTAGAAACCTCAGATAAACAGGGAAAAGAAATAGAATTTATGCTAATGGTACTTAACTCCTATCACAACATAGTAATGCAAACAATATACAAAACATACTAATATGACATGCTTGACTGGATGTTCAGTGTTGTGAATAAAGTATTACATAAAAGTCAAACTGTCCTTACAAATAATATCAACTGAGATAAAGATATGGCCCATTGTTTTAATAACTTCTTCTGTCAAAAAATATTAAATATACATGTGGTTTCAGTCCAGCACCTTATCACAGGGTAAGCCATTGGTAGAAGAGTCCTGCATATCCATGATGGAAATATTTGAGCCTTTTACAGAGACTGATATCAGACAGTTGCTGAAAAAGTCATCTAATGCTTTCTGTGCAGTTGACCCTATGCTTACATGATTTGTGAAAGATTGTCTGGATGTCCTGATAAACCCAATTACAAATATAGTTAATAAATCATTATCTCTGGGTGTTTTCCCAAGATCCATGAAAGCTGCCCTTGTAAAACCATTAATAAAAAACCACACTATGGACTGTAATATTCTAAACAATTACAGACCTGTTTCAAATCTTACATTTTTATCTAAAGTTATAGAAAAGACAGTTGCTTTCCATCTAAACAAATATTTAATCAATAGTAACCTTAATGAATCACTACAGTCTGCCTATAAAAGTGGTCACAGCACTGAAACAGCCTTGGTTCGAGTGAAAAATGATATTATGATGTCAATTGATAAATGTAAGCCAGTAATACTTGTTCTTCTGGACCTGGCTGCTGCATTTGATACAGTTGACCATAATGTACTTTTCTCTAGGTTAAAAGACATGTTTGGTCTGTCAGGTAAAGTACTTGAATGGTTTAGATCCTATCTGGAACAACGCTTCCAGAGAGTGTCTGTTCATGGTATTTTATCTGACATTCAGTTTTTGTTATCTAGTGTACCACAGGGTTCAGTTCTTGGTCCTCTGGTTTTCACAATGTATACCCGTCCTCTTGGGATCATTGCTCAGTGATATGAGGATAAATATCACTTGTATGCTGATGACACACAGCTGTATATATCACTGGATCCTGACAACGAGTTAAATTTCGCCTCTTCTTGAAGAAATTAAAACATTGTATTGCTGATATTCGGCTATGGATGACTCAAAATCTTCTAAAATTAAATGATAATGAAACAAATATTTTATATTTGGCATCACCACATTGTGTTAAATCCCTAAAGACACCAGCATTACAGATGGGTGCATCTTCGATTACGCCTAATGGGTCAGTAAAAAATCTAGGGGTTATTTTTGACCAATGTATTAACATGCATGAACATGTCACATCAGTATGCCGAGCTGCCTACTACCATCTTAAGATCATCCACTGTTTAAAAGCATTCTTGACACAAGAAACACTTGTAACTGTAGTTCATGCCTTTGTTACATCTCGTATAGACTATTGTAACTCCCTGTTATATGGCATATCTGATTATAACATTAATAGTCTTCAGCGAATTCACAATAGTGCACTTCGCATAGTAACAAATACTAGAAAATATGATCATATCACCCCAATTCTTCAAAACCTACATTGGCTACCTGTTACCTCCATTTCAAGATTCTGTTAATAACTTATAAATATATTAATGATATGGCGCCAGAATACCTGTGTGAACTGGTTTCCATTAGAAAGTCATCCCGAAAACTCAGGTCATCCAGTCATATACTATTGCAGGTGCCAGTGTCTCGACTCAAGTCATATGGTGATTGTGCGTTTAGTGTTGCAGCACCAACTTTGTGGAATAGGTTACCGGCAAATATTAGAGATGCGTCATCTCTTGAAAATTTTAAATCTCTTCTAAAAACACACCTATTTAAGGTATATATTATTTGGGGTATTATTATATTAAATATTATTTCTACAGCGCCTTTGAATGGCTGGCTCCTGCTAGTAAGAGCGCTATATTAAATATACATTATTATTATTATTATTATTATTATTATTATTATTATTATTATTATTATTATTATTATTATGTACATACTAACATGATTAACATTAAAGTAACATTCATGTAAAGAATCCAATAATTTGAAGCCACAAGCTATACAAGAGAGTAATGCAAAACATAGAATCCTTATTATAAGAGAAACGGCTGATTACATCCACAACAGAACACATAAAACACAACATATTTTGACAACAATTCTATCATTTAATAAATGTATACTACAGGAAGTAACTTATTTGCAGTTGTGTAGCTCTGCTCTCTTCTTAATGGCCGAAATGGCAGTTATTTTATGTGGCTTAGCTTCATCAAATGAGGGAGACACATATGGTCTGTAATTTACTGCTTCACCACAATGACTATTTCTATATAAATTTAGAATTAACAATATATTGCATATTCGGAGGAGAAAACCTTACCAGTTTCCTGGTTGGATGAAATCCTCCTCCTACTGTAATGCCCCGGCCAGGATTCGAACCTCCGACCTCCCGAACATCATGCCCATGGGTAAGAATATCCCACGGTATTGCCCACTAGGGCATATGGTGATTGATGGTTAGTTGTAGGGTGAACCTAACCTACAAGTGTTTATATATAAGAAGTGACCTTAAGATGAACAGCTGTTTACACTGCTTAATGTCACAATTACATTACCCTTATCAGTGTACAGCTGGATGGCTCAAATGTGTGTGCGTTCCTTTGTGTGTGTGTGTGTGTGTGTGTGTGTGTGTGTGTGTGTATATATATATATATATATATATATATATATATATATATATATATATATATATATATATATATAAAAATATATATATATATATATATGTGTGTTGTGTGTGTGTGTGTGTGTTGTTGTGTGTGTGTGTGTGTGTGTGTGTGTGTGTGTGTGTGTGTGTGTGTGTGTGTGTGTGTGTGTGTGTGTGTGTGTGTGTGTGTTTTAGCTGTGTATTATAAAGGGGACAGGCCCGGGAATCTCAAGTAATTAAATTCGTTTTTTGGGGACTGAATCCAGAGTGGCGACTTTTTTGTTGAGACATGTGTAAGGTGTGTGTGTATGTATGTGTATGTCTGTCTATATATGTGTATGTATGTGTATGTCTATCTGTATATGTGTATGTCTATATGTGTATGTGTATGTATATGTATGTCTGTATGTGTATGTGTGTCTGTGTATGTGTATGTCTGTATGTGTATGTATATGTATATGTATATGTATATGTGTATGTGTATGTATCTGTGTATGTAAATGTATATGTATATGTATACGTGTATGTAAATGTGTATGTGTATGTGTATGTATATGTATATGTGTATGTGTATGTGTATGTATATGCATATGGGTATGTGTATGTGTCTGTATATGTGTATGTATATGTGTATGTGTCTGTGTGTATATGTGTATGTATATGTTTATGTGTATGTGTATGTATGTTTATGTATATGTGTATGTGTATGTGTATGTATATGTGTATGTATGTATATGTATATGTATATGTGTCTGTGTATGTGTCTGTATGTGTCTGTATATGTGTATGTATATGTGTATGTGTCTGTATGTATATGTGTATGTATATGTTTATGTGTATGTGTATGTATGTTTATGTGTATGTATATGTGTATGTGTATGTATGTATATGTATATGTATATGTGTCTGTGTATGTGTCTGTATGTATATGTGTATGTATATGTGTATGTGTATGTGTCTATGTGTCTATGTGTCTATGTGTATATGTGTATGTATATGTGTATGTGTATGTGTCTGTATGTATATGTGTATGTATATGTGTATGTATATGTGTATGTGTCTGTATGTATATGTATATATATATGTGTATGTGTCTATATGTATATGTGTATGTATATGTGTATGTGTATACATGTATATGTGTCTGTATATGTGTATGTGTCTGTATATGTATATGTGTATGTGTCTGTATATGTATATGTGTCTGTATATGTGTATGTATATGTATATGTGTATGTATATGTGTATGTATATGTGTATGTGTCTGTATATGTGTATGTGTGTGTATGTGTTTGTACGTGTGTATGTGTATGTGTATGTACGTGTGTATGTGTATGTGTATGTACGTGTGTATGTGTATGTGTATGTACGTGTGTATGTGTATGTATATGTACGTGTGTATGTGTATGTGTGTGTGTATGTGTATGTGTCTGTACGTGTATGTGTCTGTACGTGTGTATGTGTATGTGCGTGTGTATGTGTATATGTATGTGCGTGTGTATGTGTATGTGCATGTGCATGTGCATGTGTATGTGTATGTGCGTGTGTATGTGTATGTGCCTGTGCGTGTGTATGTGTATGTGCATGTACGTGTGTATGTGTATGTGTATGTGGCTGTACGTGTGTATGTATATGTGTATGTGTATGTACGTGTGTATGTATATGTGTATGTGTCTGTACGTGTGTATGTATATGTGTATGTGTCTGTACGTGTGTATGTATATGTGTATGTGTCTGTACGTGTGTATGTGCGTGTGTATGTGTATGTGTATGTGCGTGTGTATGTGTATGTGCATGTGCATGTGTATGTGTATGTGTATGTGTATGTGTATGTGCCTGTGCGTGTGTATGTGTATGTGCATGTACGTGTGTATGTGTATGTGTATGTGGCTGTACGTGTGTATGTATATGTGTATGTGTCTGTACGTGTGTATGTATATGTGTATGTGTCTGTACGTGTGTATGTATATGTGTATGTGTCTGTACGTGTGTATGTATATGTGTCTGTACGTGTGTATGTATATGTGTCTGTACGTCTGTACGTGTGTATGTAAAAGTGTCTGTACGTGTGTATGTAAAAGTGTCTGTACGTCTGTACGTGTGTGTCTGTACGTCTGTGCGTGTGTGTCCGTACGTCTGTACGTGTGTGTCCGTCCGTCCGTCCGTCCGTCCGTCTGTCTGTTTTAGCTGTGTATAATAAGGCACAGGCACAGAGAATCTAGTGAGCTCCGGTGGCCTAGCGGTTAAGCACCCGGCATTTGGTGCCAACGGTCGCAGGTTCGAACCCCGTAAGAGGTCGAAACTTTTCCAGGGATTAATTTCTCGGCTCACTACATCGTGGGTGGCTGACCACGTTAAATGGCGCTGCCGTCTCCACTGAATTATTTAAAATAAAGGGGGACGTTAAAAACCCCCTGAGGACGTAAAACACTCTGGCAGTGACCACCCTCAGGGTATTTCGGCTCCATCTTTCCGTACTGCTCCCCTGTGAGTGGTGGGGGAGGAGGTTTCTCAACCACTCCAACATAGAGGCTGTGCTGATTAAGCGACAGCCTGGGGATTCTCCCCGAACAACAAAACCAGAATCTCGAACCGTGAATTCAAACTCTGGACGTTTCTTCAGGGGACTGAATCCAGAGTGGCGACTTTTCTTGCTGAGACATGTGTAATGTCTCACCAGTCCCGGGCAATGTGCGTTTTAGGGTACATAGTAAGAGGCAACAGGCACAGAGCATCAATATCTAAGCATCCTTCGAAACCTACCTCCATAAATCTAAATACAACTATACATACATTAATCTAAAAATAAAATATTCCATACCTCTACATATTGATAAATGTGTGCGTATACCTAAGCATTCGTGGCGACTTTTTTGGTTGAGAAATGTGTAAGGTGTGTGTGTGTGTGTGTGTGTATGTCTGTCTGTCTGTCTCTGTGTGTGTGCGCGTGTGTGTGTGTGTGTGTGTGTGTGTGTGTGTGTGTGTGTGATATCAATAAATAGAAATAGAAGGATTGGCAACTCACAATTTTGTAATACGTTAGACATAAAACAGCCAATAATATATTAATCCCCAACTTTTGGAAAAGGCCCAAAAGTAACTGTAGTTGCTTGAAAACAAGTCGCAAAACACAACCTTCATTTATTAAGTTAAATTAACCCTCTCAACCCTGAGTAAGCGTGTGGCAAAAACATAGTTTTTGATATCAGCTCATTCTGTAATATATCTTTATAATTTGGTTATCGTGTCTAACAGCAATTTATCTATATTATATTGTGCATAATTTATTTTAATCAATGACACGCCAGATAAAATATTTTGTTAAGCCGATGATTTAATGCTGCCAATTACTAGTGTAACTGGACTACAGAAGTTCATTAATGCCAAACTAACAGAATCCAATTATTTCGCACAATCCCCACCATCATGCCCAATCCATTGTCAGTGCATGTCGTACATCATTTTATTCCCATCAAGGTCTAAATCTACGTATAATATCCCGTGTCGCGAACATGTGGATGACAGTAACAGAATCAGATATAAAGTGTCAGACTAAATTGTTGATGGATGTAGTTGGTTTATAATCGTATTACAAGACTGCCTTCGTGTTACAAATTATGAATATTAAACGAATATCCCATCTAATAGGAGAGAAACAGAAGGATATCGTGTAGGCGCTTGTACGAAATGAAACAATATGTCTACGATTTTATACTTACTATAACTGGGATAATCTGATATGAATATCATTGCTAGTTGAACAGTGACATTGAATAAAAAGGAGGATGTGTCAGTGATGAGGTACTTCTACGATGATGCATATTCTAGTCGTGTCAAAAGACAGAGAAAATAATGGTTTATTCGACAGGTTGAGACAAATAACTAGTCAACAAATTGTATTACTCTTACGTGCTTAATTTAATCTCCATTTTAATATTTCAAACTCTATATAATTTGTGATCCTGATTGTGTATTTTACTGTATCCCTTTTCAAACACCAGACACTTGTCTTATCTTATACACCTGTTTATATAAACAGGTGTATAAATGGCTAAGAGGAAATATTCCTCGTCAGCATAAATAAACAATCACCTAGTTATCCGTCTCTTGCCTTCTAAATATACAACAGGTTTCCAGAATTATGCAACTTGTGTGAACATATGATACTGGATCTAAATGACTCAGACTCACCATTCCAGATCCACATCAAACACTGACATGTTGATCAGAATATGTAACACTTTAAACAAAGATTTTATCCTATCTTACCATGATATGGATATATATATATATATATATATATATATATATATATATACATTATCATACACCTACCGTTTTAAAACTGAACTTATCAGGAAAACCACATCTCAATTAATAATTAAGATGTACTTTTTCTTTATATCTACATGATAAAAAACATCTTGGCAATGTCATTCGACAAAATTGTTCTATGCATCAGATACAAGATTGTTTGAGTGCCTTCAATGGTAAAGTAAATATGGTTAAGTCACATTGACTTTGATAGCCCAAATCAAATATTTAAAACATACTGCATCACACTGTATGGTTCCCAGATTTGGGATTATAATAATAAAATTATTGACACGTTCACATGGGGAAATGTTATTCGCAGGTTACTCAACCTGCCAATCATAACCGATTGTAATTTATTACCATATATTTGTGATGATATGCCACCAAACTTTCAATTATATAAGCGCGTTATCTCTTTTGTTAATGGCTTATTAAAATTTACCAATGTAATCACATCTCTTTGTTATCGATTAGTTGTTAATGATGGTATTGATTCTTCTGTAACCAATACAATATCAATTCTACCATCAATGTGGTGTGTACCTCGATCATATGTGTGTACTATCAACAAAACTACTTACCCTGTATCTACATACATTGATGACAGTTTAGCTATCTCACTGGCAATGTGATATGTGATGTTCTACACATCATACATATTAATAATTATTTCACATGCACATATTAGCTGTAAATATACAATGTTGTATATTTAATATCGGTTTGCTTGTTTGAATTTTGTTTGTATTTTGTTTTGTAATAGTATATTCTTATGAATATGAAATAAAGAATAATACTAAAACTTTTAAAGATCACTATCTGTCATTATTCAAAGATAATCTGATACCAAGTCAATTTTTATTGACAGAGCTCAACCTCTAGTTTTCTTTATAAATAGATAAGAACAGATAAGTATTTGTTTGTTTTAATGATATAATTAATATATAATAAATAAACAGTTTAATTAATCAATCCGTTAGTGATGAATTTAATCAAATCTTTTATAAAAGTACACATAAAAAAGCAATATCATGCTCAATATGGTATGATAAATTATTAAAATTAATATTTACTTTAAAATAAGAAATTCTAAGGAAGAATAAACAACACGATATTTCCTATGATTTTATATAACAACAGTAGACGTTTGCAATAAAATTTCTGCAATAAAAGTATGAAATGAAATAATGACCAATATTTTTAAAACTATTCCCGGCGAAAGTTTGGTATATAAATATTACCCGATGACTTCTGAAGTTTAAAAAAATCAGCATGCTGTCCTCAAACAGTAAAATTGTCTTCTTATGAAGGGCGTTGTATCTAGTTAACTGATTACATCAGATAAGAGAAGAGTTGTTACTGTATGATCTCCGATTTAAGTTATGTTGTTGGTGAATATGATCTACCTGTAAGATGGACAAGATTAACACGTGCTCCTATCAGACATCAATAGATATTTTCTCTTTCGTTCATCTCTATCTGTGAATATATGTTCAATCCATCCATGTACACGTCAGTTCTGTACACATCATGTACCTCTGTTTAAAGCATCTAACTTATTTCCAGTTGGCATCTGTCCATATCAGTGTCAAACTAACAGAGACGTCATGACACAATCAGACTGAAAAACTTTGATATATACCGATTTTAATGTGTTTAAACCGGACTTGGAAGTGGAGCTCTTTTGTTTTCGGGTGATTTATGTAACAAAATCAAACTGGAAAATCTATTGAAGTCTAACACATATGATAAAATGATACAGAAGAATAACGTATATTTTTGTAAAATTAAATTAGACCTGATTCAATATTTGATGCTTTGAAGTATCTCGTAGTTTCCCGATAACGGACAACTTCGATACTTCGTTTCATTACCTTTGGAGGTCGTTCTGGCCATTTATCCTATCGTGTGCACAAAATGGACATAAAGTATCAATCATCATCATCATTAATTATTTTCGATACCTAGTCTATACCTCGAAAGTCGATACCGGCTAAATTTAGTCTATTTCGATACATCGTCTATACCTGAGAAGTTGAAACCTAGACATAGTTCGTTATTAGATCTTTAATTTGTCAATATATTATCTACCTCGGTTGTATCTTTATTAATTGATACTTTATTGATACCAATAAAGTCAAGTCGGTCACGCCATTCAGCTGTAAACATATAGCGTCAAATACAAGTCACGTACAACTATAACACTCAGGTAACTCAGCCAGACATGCTTACACCTGTAATCAACTTTAATAGCTCGACCGAAACCAGAACATTTTGTTCATACATAATCCGATATCGGTTTTTTACAATGTTGTGTTAAATGACCAGGATATATAAATGTGTAATTAAAGTTTTATATAATTAAAACATAAAACATTCGTTAAAAGAAAACCTGATAAAGACGTCTTGATTTATGGTGTAGGTAATCGTATGTGGTAATTGTTTGTAGCTAAAAATAAGTTACATTCTATTGCCATATACTAGCCAATATTTATTTTAAAATATCTAAACAACAAAATATCACACACGAAAACACACACACTCAGATATATATATATATATATATATATATATATATATATATATATATATATAAACTAAACACATTAGAATAATAATATTAAAAAGGAGTTTAATCAGTAAGCATCATATTCCCAATCATAGTCCCAACCAGTGTCGTATTCGCCGTTATAACGGACTCTTGTCAGAATTTTTGAACACACACACACAGAGAGAGAGAGAAAGTGTGTGTGTGTGTGTGTGTGTGTGTGTGTGTGTGTGTGTGTGTGTGTGTGTGTGTGTGTGATTAACAACACACACATATTCTTCATTAAGAAGAAACTTCACTGAGAGCTCTATAAGAACTCAAATAACACACACAAAAGAAAATAGGCTGTGAAATGACCACGTTCAATTATTTTCTGATCAGCTATGAAATCGCACATTGTAGGCTGTGAGGTGACCGGGCTGTGAAATGACGAAATTCTTTATTTACAGTTTCAGAGCTTTGTTTTTTCGATATCATGTGTGCACAATTAAAGTGTTAATTAACAAGAGAGTATGTGCTCATGTAACATATAGTACTAGTATGGGCAATTCATTCCAACTATGCGGCACATATGTACACGATCACATGTGTAGAGCCAGCGAGCTTTTGTTTATATGAGATGTGCACCCGTCCGCTTGGTGCGCTGCTAGTTCAAATTCCAACATGGCGTGGCAAGAGTAACGCCTCTTTATATTTAAGCTCTCTGGTATAAGTGCGAGTATAGCATCCTAGGAGAGTCCAATTCCAGTTACTGCACTTGATGTATTTAAGATTGACGAGTTACCTCCGAACCAACTTCATAAACTGATGTGTTTTGTAAATATTGCCCACTTAAACGTACCATTAATGTGGTCAATGGAGATCCTATATCGTAATGGCTGTAGTCGAAAAAAGAGAGCGAGCAATTTATTGACTTCGTGAAATTGTACAATGTGTCATGTTGATACATAACTACATACATTTTTGCTAGACACTTAGATAAATAAAGAGGTTTTGTTTTCAACGACGGGTGCGTCATTACATTCTTTAAGTAACATTAAATATTTTATTTAACGATAGTAGCGAGGCACTCATGCATGTCGAGTAAAGGATATATATATATATATATATATATATATATATAAGTTTTAAAAAGGTTCCTCGACATTTATTGAAACGTAGAACTTGAATATGACGATGTAGTACACGTTTAGCGGGAAGACTGATAACCTTCTCCAGATCTTAGTAATCATTTTGTGTTTTAAGTCAAGGTACAGACTCCTGTATTATTATTATTCTTCTTGCTTCTTTTTTATAGTTTTTTTTTCTTCTCAAATTTATAGCGACCTCGTATTGTTTCTGTCTTAATTTTATGATTATATTTATAACTATAATAATAATGATAATGTATATTTAATAAAGCGTCCTTACTAGCAGGAGCCATTCAAATGGGCTATATAATAATGCCCCAAATAATATGTCTGTCAAAAGCCTATAAGAGATTTAAAAGATAGTTATTAGTTATCTTTGAAATCGACCTTGAACAGCTGCGTTTTTAGAACAACACTAAACGCACAACACTCAGTGACTTGAGTCGAGACCCTGGTACCTGCAATAATATCTGATTGGATGACCTGATTTGTCCGGATGTTTAGTGTAGTATCATTACCTGATGAATGTTTAGTGTCTTTTACCGTATAAGGATTTTCCAGTGGTGCAGTTGATAGTTCACTGAACTGTAGCTCTCCAGGTTCTGTGATCAAAACCTGGCGATGCCGTCTATATGAAATGTTTCATCAATCAATAAAAAACTTCGGTCATAACATATCATTTCCTTATTAAATAGTCCCTTGGTTATGTATCCAACGTTTGCCCAGCGCTAAAGGTAAACAATGCTAATTTGTAGAGGTCAACCCTCTCCTCCTAAATCGATCGACCCATTCGTGATGTCCAACATTCACGATCCATACCTAGTTTCATATCCCACCATCTCATCTCCCACCAACGATTAAGTAACAATATCGTATTGACAGTAATATATCTAAGGACTAATCAAATGCCAAAAATAGTTTTACTTCCATGAAAAAACAAAGCTGTTTCTGTATACTTAGATGACTGGTATAATAAGATTATGCTTGTCGTCAATGTCTTGAATAAAGTACTACATACAAAATCAGACTTTATTCCCGATTAGTATTAACTCAACGAAAAACGTTGCCTAATATTTCAATATTTTATTTCTGGGCATATTGATCATTCGCGATGGTTTTCTTTTGCCCAACTTATCAGAGGAAGCTCCATTGGTAGAAGAGTCCTATATCTTCATGATTTATATACTTCACACACTTACATAGACCGATATCAAACAATATGGTTTTCCAAGATCTATGAAAGCCCCCGGTTTGGACAGTAACGTTATAAAGAATTTCAAACAAGTCCAACATTTATTATTTTTGTTTAAGATTGTAGAAAAGTTGTTCTTCGTTCAAACAAATATTTTCTAAATTCAAATATAGTGCATATATAGCATTGGTTCAGGTGGGAAAGGGGTATTTTATTATGATTAGTGAACAAAATAAGTCACCAGTGCTGATCATTCTGATATTTATTTCAGATATATTTTTTGTTAATCTGGTTATTCGGTGGATTTACTTTTTGATTCCCTATGGATTATACACCGATGATACACTTCTGTACATATCACTTGGTACTGACAATGAGTTAAAATTCTTCTTTAGAACTTCACATTGCTATGATTATGTGTATTAGTGCGCACTGTTAGTGCTGCAATTTTTGTGCGTTGGCTCAACATTATCAGAAATGAATTATTCGCTAAAATTGGGACTGCAGTTCAATGGATGTACATGGAACCTGATGTTGAATTATAGTTAAGTCTGGATAGATGTGTAATATCTGGATTAACTTTTAGATATCAGTCATTCATTGGGCACTTATTACTCATTGTCCCATGGCAACCCTAGCCTACCCCAGCAGTGCTTTGAAGTGTGTGTGGAAATCAATGAAGCATTCACCACTGCCCAGTGAATTTTTTTACAACAATAAAGAGCTTTGATATATGCCAAGTAATTCCTACAGTGAGGGCGTGTTGTACAGGAACAAAGCGTGAGGGTCTATTGCTGTAATAACAACTCTTAGAAGTGGATCGTGTACATGTCAACATAAACAAGCCAGTGGACTGGGTGTAAACAAGAACAATTTAGTGAAGATTAAATATCCTGAAAAGTTCAAATACGTTTTAAACCCTGACCTCTCTAGGGTTACTTTTATCTGTAGATGATGTTGATCATTTAACATTTCTATTTGTATCGTAGATGCAAATCACTCTACAACGCCTTTGAATGGCTCATGGTAGTAAAGGTGCTATATCACATCTCTATGATTATTATTATAAGTAGTAGTAGAAGTAGTAGTAGTAGTAGTTATACTCTTAGGGGTAGTAGTGTAGTAGTGGTAGTAGTGGTTATTATTTTTGTCTTCGTGGTAGGAGAGCACGGTGGGGTGTGGTTGTAGTAGTAGTACCAGTATTAGTACTACAGTTCGCTTTTCAAACCACAGATGTAACACGTTAACAACATTGTAATGTTATCATTTTCTCTATTGACAGGTTGTAGGGCAGATATCTGTTTCGTGATGGACGAATCAGGCAGCATACGCAATGCTAACTGGCAGCTATCTACCCAATTTGTGGCCAATTTCATTGACCGGACGACGTTTGGCGAAACGACCACGAAATTCGGGATCGTGAAGTTTAGTAGCGGGGCTAATCTTGCGATAGCACTGAATCGGTACACAGATAAGGACTCCTTGGTGAACTCCATCAGAACTCTATCTTATGATGGAGGTGGTACATCGATAGACGCCGGAATACGTGTTGCTAGGGAGCAATGTTTTACGACTGAAAACGGTATGTTTTGGTTGGCACGTCTAATTGTAGAGAGAGTTAATGCAAACCTTATATTTTCTATTATAACTGTGTGGCTTTCACATCATCAAGACGGTCTGCTTCTGAGGTGATTAGGTCACTTTGAGTTAATAGAATAAAACGAATACAAGTGAAGTTAACAATAATTATTTTAAAACACTTTTATGAGTCTTCGTTGTAATAAAATATGATCATAATTATTTCGCTTCAAATAGATAGAAAATACAGTTATGTAAGAAAAAACCTGAAAATAGAAGAAACAGGTCAACTACGTGTATATTAATAGTCTACAGATTTTCTGTTCCTATAGTTGGCTTTAATTCCCGTTGTTTCTATCATAAACATATGTCATTTCTAGCTGATTTGATTCATTTAACTCTAACTGTATACTTGGATTAAACTAAATTATATTTGGAGATTATTACTGCAGTAAGCTTAATAAATAATAAGTTAGAAAAGTAAGCTGGTCCCATTGTAACCGTGAGTTGTATAACAAATATCTTATAGTATAAAATATTGTCTAATAAATCAATACGGCATTAGATTAGATGATGATATAGATGATGATGATGATGATCATCATCATCATCATCATCATCATATGAACAGATCATGCTAATATGCAAGAAACCCCTTTATCAGAAACTAGAAGCATACCATTTACAAGCACCTAAGAAGTGAAACTGCGAATTTATTAACTTTGTAGAACTATTATTATTCAGGAGACAGACCGGCTGAATATGCTCCAAATATCCTAATCTTGATGACAGATGGTCAATCGAGCAAAACATCGGCCGTGCAAGAAGCAAATTTGGCAAGAGATGAAGGAATCGTCATAGTATCTATAGGTATATCATCATTATGAGATAAAACAAATAAATATTTTTTTCATATCTATCTATACTATATGCAGATGTCACATTAAAGTATACATATCTTTACCTGCAGCAAATACATACCTTTCTCTTACACAGCTAGGTGACGGTCACAGTAATATATCTGGCTGGATGATAAACAATAGAATTAAGACATGGGGTCAATTCGATTCCGGAATTAGAATTGATGCTCAATCCCAATTCCGGAATTAGAATTGAAGTTTCCTATAAAAAATCCACAAGTTAATTTACCATTTTTACAACGTTAACACTTACATATGGTATTACCAATATACTGGAACCAAAATAATCCAGAACTTGCTTGCTTGTAATTCGGAGAAAATCCCCAGGCTGTCGCTTAATCAACACAGCCTCTATGTTGGAGTGGTTGAGAAAATCCCCCCCCCACGACTGATATGGGAGCAGTATGGAAAGATGGAGTTGAAATACCCTGAGGATGGTCACTGCCAGAGTGTTTTACGTCATCAGGGGGGACTTTAACGTCCCCCTTTATTTTTAATAATTCAGTGGAGAAGGCAGCGCCATTTAACGTGGCCAGCCACTCACGATGTTCAAATGCCGGGTGCTTAATCGTTAGGCCACCGGAGCTCACTATCCAGAACTTTGGAGATATTGCTATTTAAGAATCAATTAATTTTATCATCTCACCGGGAATGCCAATCTGGAGCAAAAAGTTTTTCCCCTTCTCTCCTAAAACTGTAACTACTATAGCCTGTCCCGAGACCTAACTGTTTTAATAACCATTTGATATATTTTGTAAACTTACCATATGTCAGTGGTTTAGTACCCAGAAGGGTTGTGAAAGTAAACACAGGATCTGACCTCTGCTGGGCGGAACTAAGCAAAAACATTCGATCCAAGACTCCTACTGGACAGTTGAATATAAATACATCTTTGATGATTACAAAATACACTTTTACATGAGGAGACACCCAAAACTTTGATCCACCACTTGATATCATCAAATATGTTTTACAAAGTGAACACTTACATGTGGTGTTCCAATATATTGGAACCAAATGGATCCAGAACTTAACCCCGTTCAATGTTTAGAACGTACAAACAAATTTACCATTTAATTCTTTAATTCATAAATATTTCTTCCATGACAATCTACTTGGAATATAAACTACTCGGAGTAGGTATTCAAAGTAGTTACTCGTGGTAAAAGGTATTAGGCAAAAAAAAAGAGTCGGAAAAAACAGAGCTGGAATTGATAAATTTGGAATTGAATTGGAATTGAAAAATTTGATATGAAATTGGAATTGACCAAATGGAATTGAGTGGAATTGGAATTGACCAAAAGGAATTGATACACTTAGAGACTCAATCCAGACAAAAACATATTTCATTGTTATAGGTGTATCCAGACAATGCGGCATATTTACTCGTTTCTTCCCTACGCACATCTTTAATCATAACATCACACCGTTACACACCGTACCTATCTGTAGTGTTACATTTGAAAGTAATTTAAATTTCAGACAACATATTTCTCTGACACCTTCGTATCTATTTTCTATGTTTTCTCTGGGACCCAACCCCAGAGTGTGCTGTTCATGAGGATGAAAACGCATGCTAACCCTACTCTTTGTAACTCACCCCCCAAATATGCTAAGTTCTCAAACAGCATAGTTTCTTTCCGTCACCATTTGAAAACTCACCGTGATATATGGTGTATAGTAGTATATCCGTTGCGTTATGATGACACATCTCTCGTTGATTAAAACAATGTTTGATCGGTTGTTATTTATCTGTCTGTTGTTCGTATCTATAACAAATGTCTAATATTATTAATAATTTTTCATATAATATTTTCTGACAGGTATCGGTGGCTATGACTTAGATACCTTAAAGGCGATAGCTAACTCTTTAGATGGGGAAAGACTTTTCACCTTTGAAAATTTTGATCTGCTGTTGAACGACGTATCTCTGATTCTTGGTGAATCCTGTCAGGCAGTGAGAGGTAATTATAGATCAATAGTATAAGATAACTGATCATAAAATCAATATAATTAATTCTGGATAATTGGTCTCTTATTAATTGTTCGTTGTTCGTTTTTAGTAATATTGTTTTTAATTTATTTTACAGACTGTGAACGCGGCCAGTTGGTTCAGCTGACAGGTAAACACACACACACACACACACACACGCGCTATATACACACATGGACACATACAAATACATACACACGCGTTGTCGGTCTACTCATGATCGGATTATATATAAATTCTCTCTCTCTCTCTCTCTCATATATATATATATATATATATATATATATATATATATATATTATATAGGTAATTATCCAAACATAGAGGACTGTCCTTTCTTAACTGATCCATATTTGGTGAACAACATAGAGATAAAGTTTGGATGTAACATAACATACAACGATAGTCTAGTGACCTCTGATGCTCGTTACAAGGTGACCTTTCTGTTTGATGGACAAACTGATGTTGGAGTCCCATCACAAATAATCACACCACCTGATACAATAGTTATATTGGAAGAGAGGTATCTCTCTGGGAGACTTAATAAATATGTGAGTGATTGGTTTGATTGAACTGACTGACAGACTGATTGACAGACTGACTGACTGATTGGTTGATCGATTGGTTGATTCATTGATTGGTAGATTGTTTTGTTGATTTGTTAAATGATTGGTGATTGATTGTTTTATTGATTGATTGATTGTTTGTTTGCTTGATTGATTAAGTGAGCGAGCAAGCGAGTCTGTGAGACTGTGAGTGAGTGAGTAAGCGAGCGAGCGAATCTCTGAGTCTGTGAGCGAGTAAGTGAGTCGGTGACAAAATACAATACATAGAATGTGTCATCCAGGTCAGTTTTAGGTCATTTAGTACATCTTTATGATTTATAATCCTAGTTTTAGTAGTTATTAGGTTGAACCAGTAAGCATCCTGTCACATAATATAATCTAACTATCAAAACAAACAGTTCACAATGAGATAAGATTAGGCATTATCTATAATAATTACATATATTTATGCTGATGTCTAAATATTGTATTGACTTAAAGAGTATTTATTATGGAAAAGATACACAATTGGTATTTCAAAAATCGTTCATGAAAATGTAAAATTATCGAGATTAAATTTGAAAAAGGGTTTAATAAAAACCTAAAAATGCCGCGAAAATTAATATCCACTAACTGAATCCTCGTTGATGCAAGTTGATAAATTATGTATTTTTTTATATTATGTACATCTATAATATTATATTACAACCGTTTGATAATGTAATTATTGGTTTAACTTACAGATAAGTTGCCAGGTAGAGAGCTACTTTATAACATCTTCGACAGAGATTAGTCCTGCCATTAGAAGTCGACGATATTGGGCAGGTATAGCAGTAAGTATGTCATATATACAATAAAGGGTATATTACTATCGTTGAGATTAATTACGTTTTAATTAATTACGCTCATATTTCTCCAGATTATGGAAGATACAAACCCTTGATTAGTTGCGTACAGTAAAGTTTTCCTGTTGTCTTTCAATATATATTCTAAGGTAATTTAAAACAGTTATTGCTGAAAACTTGGGTGTTTAAAAACTAATTGATCACTAAATTTCTGTTCGTTAACACTCTATTTGAGGTTTCTTTAGAATTCAAATCTACTCAAGTAAGACTTGTTTTTGTGTTATTACTCCAGTAAGTAGACCCTTGACGATATGACCCAGGTATTATCTACTCCGAGGCTATACACAACAATCACTCATTATCGCCATATGATGGTTTCTTTCTTCCCTTAACATATATCCAGAATATTAAAATTCAATTAATGTACTGAAGAGTAACGAATGAGATTACTGTATATCAATATAAATCTTAAGATCCTACACGATGAAGTAGGTAAATAAATGAATTTATTTTGTAGTTAAATCATGAATTGATGCTTGTAAAGAGAAAATATTATTCGAAATTCATTTTATTTGATTGAACTTATAATATTATGTCTGAAATGTTTTGCTCTCTTTTGGCATAATTCAGCTGAAAATAATTATCACGTGTGTGTGTTGTGTGTGTGTGTGTGTGTGTGTGTTGTCTGGTGTGTGTGTGTGTGTGTGTGTGTGTGTGTGTGTGTGTTTTAGCTGTGTATAATAAGGCACAGGCACAGAGAATCTCGATCCGTGAATTCAAACTCTGGACGTTTCTTCAGGGGACTGAATCCAGAGTGGCGACTTTTCTTGCTGAGACATGTGTAATGTCTCACCAGTCCCTAAGCCGCCAAGCAAAATCAAAATACGAATCACCTACAGCCGGGGAGTTTGGGTGTAAAACACCCAAGTCAGATCACGGCAGTAGTGAGAATGTTTAGCTTAATTATCTAAGCAGCCCTATTTATAGCTATTTTTCAATTGCTGTATCTTTCTTCAAAGCAATACTATATAAACTATATAACCCAATTGTCACCGTCTTCAAAGATCAGTTTTTACAACGGGCAGGCGTCATGAAGCGACTACTATTAAAACTGTTTATCTTAATTACTATTAAAAGACTGACATCTGCGCTGAAGCAGACCGTAATAGCGCGTCATGGCTTCCGTACTGTTTGAACTATGCTATCATTTTCAAACCTGACCTAATTTATGCTATTCTAACTATTGTAGTTCTTAAATGTTATTTATGACAAGCAGATTAGAGCTAATCTTGAATGTCATAGTACAAACTGGACATAACTGGACCTAGGAAAGATAAATCTATTCCCACATACAACCAAGGTGAATTATATATACAAGTAAACTTGTTATGTAAAACACACCAACCGCGCGAACTGTGTCCAATGCCACAGCTCGAGATGCGATGCAGTGTTTCTATTCCTGAGTCAGGAGTACTTATAATGCTTTAAGAGCGTACTGTGCCTGCTACAGTCATTTAAATGCTGGATAACCAGGCCAGACACCTAAACGGCGTGCCTCCAAAGACGCAAATAGTACATGGATTATACAGCTCTAGATCAACTTTTCTTGAATGCAGGGACCGGGAAATATGGTATCCACGCATAGAAAACGGAACTTTCTCAACCGCAGCATAATATGCGTTGTGATATTTGCTGGAGGGTCAAATACCTCATAAACATACAAATCCAATAAATACTATGACCTACTCGTCACTATTACATCGGCGCCTTAGCAGACCGTTATGGCGGAATTGCCGTTCTATATATTAACATTTTCAAATCAGACCTAATGTCTGCTATACAAACTATAATTATAATATAGGGTTTTATTAATGACAAGGAGACTAAAGTTAGCCTTGAATGTCATAGTACAGACTGGACATAACTGGACCTAGGAAAGATAATTCTATTCCCACAAACAACTACGGTGAATTATATATACAACTAAACTTGTTATATAAAACACACCAACCACACGAGCTGTGTCCAATGCCACCGCTCGAGATGCGATGCAGTGTTTCTATTCCTGAGTCAGGAGTACATGCTTTAAGAGCGTACTGTGTCTGCTACAGTCATTTAAATGCTGGATAACCAGGCCAGACACCTAAACGGCGTGCCTCCAAAGACGCAAATAGTACATGGATTATACAGCTCTAGATCAACTTTTCTTGAATGCAGGGACCGGGAAATATGGTCTCCACGCATAGAAAACGGAACTTTCTCAACCGCAGCATAATATGCCTTGTGATATTTGCTGGAGGGTCAAATACCTCATAAACATACAAATCCAATAAATTCTATGACCTACTCGTCACTAACCCTTTATATCAAATAAACAAAATTGGTAAAAAGAAAACACGAACCTCAATCTCTGGCACGGGCAATGTGTGTTTTAGCTGTGTATAATAAGGCACAGGCACAGAGAATCTCGATCCGTGAATTCAAACTCTGGACGTTTCTTCAGGGGACTGAATCCAGAGTGGCGACTTTTCTTGCTGAGACATGTGTAATGTCTCACCAGTCCCTAAGCCGCCAAGCAAAATCAAATACGAATCACCTACAGCCGTGGAGTTTGGGAGTAAAACACCCAAGTCAGATCACGGCAGTAGTGAGAATGTTTAGCTTAATTATCTAAGCAGCCCTATTTATAGCTATTTTTTAATTGCTGTATCTTTCTTCAAAGCAATACTATATAAACCATATAACCCAATTGTCACTGTCTTCAAAGATCAGTTTTTACAACGGGCAGGCGTCATGAAGCGACTACTATTAAAACTGTTTATCTTAATTACTATTAAAAGATTGACATCTGCGCTGAAGCAGACCGTAATAGCACGTCATAGCTTCCGTACTGTTTGAACTATGCTATCATTTTCAAACCTGACCTAACGTCTGCTATTTTAGTTCTTATATGTTATTTGACAAG
>JAODUP010001254.1:0-2500 GCA_025642065.1 Paralvinella palmiformis
TAAACCTTAAAAAAACCCTTAAAAAACCTTAAAAATACTTAAGGACTCTATAAAATCTTCAAGAACTTACCTGATATGACTACTTACTATAAACACTAATGAACTAAAATAAAATACCTAAATGAGATAAAATATATATACTATATAAATATAATATAAATATATATATATATATATATATAATGAAGCTGAATAAAATAACAATAAAACACTAGTGACAAAAATAATTAAATATGTCAATAAGTGTCTCGAATTAAATAAATTTAATAATTATTGATAATGAAATATACATTACCTCTAAACCTACCTTAAAAGAGACTAACAATAAAACTACCTAAAGAGACTAACAATAAAACTACCTAAAGAGACTAACAATAAAACTACATAAAGAGACTAACAATAAAACTACAGCAAATAAAATGGTTACAATAATAAGAAACAATAATGTACGAACCCATATTTTTATTTGTCATTTTCGAAATGTTTTTTTCCTGCAAATGAAGGCGGAAGTGAACTCGTAGCTCATCACGCGTGCGCGGAAGTCGTTGTGTTTATGTTTTACACGTGCTCTTGTTGGCATCTGGAGCATTGGTACGACGGTGGTGATTGGCCAAATATCAATGGAATCTCCTCTTTCAACCAACCTGCAATCTATCTAGAGACATGGCTCTGATATTTACCTGGGAAATTTAAATCCGACACTCATGCACATCGTTATTTGAGGATTCAACCCCGCCCCGAAAAGATATTTTATTTTATGCTGAAATAAAGATGGATATTTAATAACTAAACCATTAGTTGCCTTGTATTTCACATTGTGAAAACAAGCTTAGGACTGTTCCTTTTTTTCCTGACCTCGCCATACCTACATTTCCATTGAGAATTATTCACCCTTTCATGCATAAATTATCAACTATTATCCCGCCCCCCCCCCTCCTTGCTCCTTGTACTAGTAGTTGTACACTATACATTACGCCCAACTGTTTTCCCGCATGTCCTGCTTGCTTTGCGGTTTCTGGGCTGCTATTCTCTTGCGGCATCTGGGCCGGGAACTTTTTATCAGGGCTGACAACCTTTAGGACTTGCCATCCCTGGTGTCTGATCAGTATTTTAGGGAATTTCCAACAATGACATAACAGTAATTTACCGGTACCTGTAGCAAGTTTAAAATGATTAGGTGATTTATTCCACAGCCATTGAGCTGATACTCTGAAAGATTTCTCTTTGTACATGGTTGTGTGGCTTTTATTACCGTCAAAAGTGAACAGTGCTATTTTATAATGACTAGTGCAGGTTTGAGGTTCACAGTGGTGAATATATATTTTTTAGTTTCAGTTAATTTATTACCGTTAAATATTCTCCACTGAGATTATGGCTCTGAAATATAAAACGGGTCCGAGTTGTTACCTATAACTCACAGGATAAAGGCTACGTTATGCGAAGGCTACTGTTTAATAATTAATCATTAATAATTTACACCAAACCTCAAATAAAAATAGCACACCTTATTTCCTTTATAAATATAATTTTATATGTAACAAGTTTAAAAGCCGCGATCCGGGCATATTTTAAATTCTTATCAGATTTTTTGACGAACAAACAGACGGACGGACGGACGGACAGACAGACAATCAAACATTCGTTTTTATTTATATAGAAGATATACGCTGAATAACCCAAAAATATTCCTGAGAGAAATCTCGGCTGCTACCCGTAAATAGGTCACGTCAGTTCGGTTTTTAGGACACAACCTCAGCGTACCACCTCTAATGACCTGCTACATTTATCGTGTAAACGCTGTCGTTTTCATTCGCCAGGTGGCAGTGTGTGTGTGTACGTGTGGCGGCTGCGCTTTTTAGATACCGACGCCACGATTCGACGAAACAATAATACGATATTTTCCCTCGGAGGCTGCAGGTTATGTTTTTATTTTCTCGCTGCATTCAATTGATACCCCCTCCCAAATATACTCTCGTGTCTACACAACTGTTCTGTTAGTCTATATACTATAAACGTTTAAGTGTACCTAGCTACAGCTATGCTTCAACTGAAGCAGTGATATCCGGATAAAGACTTTTCAGTGATGAGATGTTATCAGCTAACACAACCAGAACACAAACCCGTTGCCAGTATACGTAGCAGATCAGTGCACTTTTGTCGAACAGCAATTTTCAAGACATTTCTTGTTCGCTGTTTGTCAACGCCTGCGAGTCGTCACTTGGAAGATACTATGATGCTCGCTCGACCGTGAAAAATAAATTATTTAATTAAATTCAAGATTGATACACAATTATATATATATATATATATATATATATATATATATATAGTTTCTGATTAATGTACTGTATAATATATGAGTCGTTTTTAACTATTTTACGGAAATAAATTTCAGAACCTACCCATAGATGTTTTATCTATGTTGGTGGGGGTGGGCTAAGGGAGATTGGTTGTGAAATTTGTCTCTAAGTGAAAATGTTTGTTACAATTTTGCGCACTC
>JAODUP010001254.1:7500-15000 GCA_025642065.1 Paralvinella palmiformis
AAATCTACACATTCACAAGTCTGTCTACGCTTTTAACATCCGGGTGACTCATCAATCTGTGGTTTACGAACCAGCATCTTTTTGTACTTGGCAGATACATATCGGCACACCGATAAATAAAATTCAGTTGCACGTAGTCGTACAACGCACCTGTAATTAGATACGGCACGCCCCAACAGACAACATCTTCCCGGTCTTCGCAAAGCATCATATACACATAATCAAAGATCGATCTGGCAGAAGTTGATCGGAGCTTCAGTTTCTGATAGTGCAGCCAGTAGAGCGTAGCACTCCAAACCTCAAGGTTCGGGGTTTAACTCCAACTAATACTGATGTTTAGGATGTTTTCCTAGGGAGTCTCTCCTCGGCTATGTTTCTGGTGGACGACCAGCGCCGAGACTAAATGGCCCTACAACAACAACAACAACAATATCAACAATAACAACAACAACCATAACAATAGTAACAACAACGAACACAACAACGAAAAACCCCACAAAAACCCACCTTTTTTTACTAAACAGTATGAAACACCTTCCGTGCTGTAAATCTCTAAATGTCTATGTACGTATAGATATACGAAGGTGTAAGTTTTTGTATGTTTAGGTTGATGTATGTGTTAATTTATTTATGTAGTGATTTATGGAGGCATTAGTCCTTTAGAATATATGGATACTGATACTCTGAGCCAGTGCCATCATACATATTTATTCTAGAACACACCCACATCTCTTTCTTTCTTTTTATAAATATATATATATATATATATATATATATATATATATATATATATATATATATATATATATATATATATATATATATATGGGAGGTGAGAGAGATTATAATTGATAGAACTCAGATAATCAAATCTGATTTCTTAGTGTTGACATACATTATTACAATAAGTTAAATATGTTTATACTATCACCTAATAACTGAATGACAACTAAGAAGTGTCATAGCATGATTAATGAAGTATATAGTATAAGAGAAAATATTAAAAAGTTATGAATATTCATATATAATGGCACGACAATCTATTTTAGGATGATCCCATAAACACAAACTTGTACATCACATAACTAATCTCTTACCTTATAAACGATATTTTATGTAATGCCCAGGTTTATAAGTGAGCCTTTCAGAATATGTGTTTCCATTTTAGTTTATAAATCAATATTGTGTTTTTCAGTAAATATAGCACGAAATAAGTCAGCCAATCAGATCGGAGCTTACGGCGGGGCCACGGCCGATAGAGCGATCGACGGACGATTAGACCAGAGTATCGGTGGCGACACCTACCTGAATGTGTGTGCTTTTGCGGACACGACGTGGGATAACAACGTGCCGGCGAATTGGAAGCTGGATCTGAAAGCTGTATATCGCATAGCTGACGTAGTGATTTATAATACATACCATGATACAGGTAATAAGACTGTCGTATTGAAGGCGTAATCGTTTTTAGAAATAATCCTCTGGGTACGGCCCTGGGAAGCAGCTGAGGTTATCTAGCTAGTTCCCGGATCTGTCGCCGCGCGGCGCCACTGTGGAAGGGGAACGGCCGAAGAAATGCTACGTTTTCCTATTATATGCGCGTAATTCTAACCGAATTTTTAACATCATAATTCTGTCATATCTGACCCGATACACCTGTTAGAATTATGGCATCAAATTAGATTAGAAGTACACTCCTATCCACAGACCTTGCCATATAGGTCCATTTTGGTGAAAGCTGGGAAGCGTATCGTCATTGAAGGTGTAGGATTTGACATCGGCATGTTGTGTTTTCGGTTAGCTAAAGTCCTCCTTCGGAAACGTAGCCTTCACCTGTTTGTATTCCAAGCCAGAGCGCGGTACTTCCGAAATATTAATTGGGCCGTTAGCAACCGGACCTATTGTTATTATATTCGTCTGCATTCTATGTTTATAATAACTATACTGAGCCTTCGCAGTCGTTTTTGTTACAATTTGGGATACATTTCGATTTAAAATATCCCTACCCGTGGCCCCACCTTGTAGAGAACGACTCGATTATAACCTGCATCGTGCTGCCACCTGGAGAATCGCTTAGTTATCCCACATTTTAGCCTTTCGTAGGGTGAAAGGTACGTTTCTGCTCAAGGGATCTAATTAGTATTTAGAATATTGGCTCCTATTGTTGTTGTTATTATAGTTGGGTTCGAGTCCAGCTTAGATTATGGAATAATTTCTCTAAGAAAATATTTTTTTAAATTCCCTAATCCGATTCATCAGTATAAGATTCCTCTTCTCGTTAAAATAATTAATACCCTTTCTCGTTGTGTAGGTGACAACGTGTTGCACTGCATTTATCCTAACCGCGTGGTCCAGTCCCAAGTGATGCATGCATCTGTATTATATTTTTCACACATCAGGTCCTTCGACCTAAATACATCATATATAACGTTTGTGATCAGTAACACTAATTTACTCACTGACTCACTAATTTACCGACCAACTCACTCCGTAGATTAAATAATCTAATTATTTTCATTTTCAGTTTATCAATACATGAAGAACTTCAGAGTCGATTTGCTCTCTGAAGACAAACAGGTCAGCCAGAGTTGTGGTGTTTATGATAATTCTGATCCAGTGAGTCCCGGTGGAAACTATACATTTAATTGTCACAACATACAAGGCCGCTATATCAATATTTCGAAGCTTAATGGTTACACAGATCAACAATATCTAATTCTGTGTGAAGTAGAAGTCTTATCGCCATCGACTGTACAGACGACAGTGGCGCCACCCGTCGAATCAACAGCAGGGCCAATATCGGATGCGACTTCAATATCGACTACAGAATCGAAGGCCCAGTCGACTCCAACATCAACACAACGAATGACATCCACTGAAGTAGTAGAAACAACTCCTTATGCAATCGGTGGGTTGTTCTAGCACTGTTACTGTACATAATTTTAATGAAAACAATTCTTTTCTACTTTATTGTTCTTTAGGCAAGGTTAGAAGAAGAAAAAAAACCGGATTCCTGCTATCTAAACAGAGCTAGAATATTTCAGAATGTGACGATGGTTTCTATGGTGAGATGTGTCAACAAGAGTGTGGCAAATGTGCGCCTTTAGAGCCACCTGTTTATAATCCTTGTCATAGGACTGGAAGATGTATTAACGGTTGTAAGATGTGGTGGGCCGGTGATAAATGTCAACAAGAAATAGGTAAGAAACATCCAAAATAACTGATTTGTTATATATATATATATATATATATATATATATATATATATATATATATATATATATATATAATGTTTGGTTGTTCATTTGTTGATGTTCAACTCTCAGCAACTACTTTCTCTTTGTTGTCACTAACTGAAAGATAGTAACAGAGAAAGCAAAAGCAAACAAAGAAACAAATACACAAAGGAAATGATATTACCAACAAAGAACTAATTGATTGGCTGAAAATGATGGCTGCCAATCAGAAAAAAAAAAGATTTAATCCAGAGCTGTGTGAAGTTTTTGTTTACTTCCTGTTTATTTCTGGTGAGACATTACACCTGTCTCGGCAAGAAAAGTCGGACGTGTGTTGATACATGGTTCATATAGGTAGGATTTATTCAGTTATTCGAACCTAGAATAAAGCTGAGGTCAGCATCTGAGGTGTCGAAATGTTTTATATACAGGTTTCTTTTGGACAACAGAAAATTACTGTTGAATGTAAACTGTGGTGTCAAAATAGTTTATGATATGTATGTAGCAAGTCACCATTGAACCACACGCACGTGTTGTTTGCTCCCGAGCTGTGGTATCAAATGGTATGTGTTTTACGTGCTTCCGCTTTTTGTACGTAGCCTGCATGTAGCCGCTTTCCTGTGGGCGTGACATATTTGTCGCGTACGAAAAGCGAATTAGCTGGTTCCCACAGGCTGATGAGTAGACCAGACACATGCTTAGGTATACGCACACATCTATCAATATGTGGAGGTATGGAACATTTAATTTTTAGATTAATGTAGGTATAGTTGTATTTAGATTTATGGAGGTAGGTTTCGAAGGATGTTTAGATATGTTGATGCTCTGTGCCTGTTGCCTCTTACTATGTACCCTAAAACACACACACAAACACAAACACACACACTTGTACTTTTTGTTTTACTGAAAATTCTAAACGGGGGATGAAATAAATATAAACACAGGTTACCCATCAATGAACGATAAGTGTACAACACATGTAGAGTTTGGTAAGAAATTCCATCTGGTAATGTTTTATTACAGTAATGGCAGATTATGACAGCCAGAGTTTAACAGCCAACGTGATAAGTTCGGACAGGATAGAGTTAAACCTAGAACAGGTCAATGTTAACCCTGGATTATCAGACTTTTATGGCTACAGAGTGTCTTATGGAAGCAAGTCTTTAGAAGTGGGACACCAAGAAAACAGAAGCCATATCAGCATCAAGTTGACAGATCTGAGTCATAACTCGGAGTACACGGTGGAGATACAACCTTATCGTGTTATGAGTGGACAACGTGGGTTTGGGAATAAATTCCCAAAGAGAACCTTCAGAACTAAGTGTATAGGTAGGAGATATTTATTTTGGCGAGACGACAACGGCGTGGCACCCTTCACAGACCACACCTCACACACGCACGCACACCCACCCCCACACAAACACACACAAAGATGCACACACACACATAGAGAGAGAGAGAGAGAGAGAGAGAGAGAGACAGAGAGACAGAGACAGAGAGACAGAGAGAACTAATGAGTGAGTGAGTGAGTGAGTTAGTCAGGCAGTTAATAATTGAATCAGCAAATGAGTCAGGCAGTTTATCCATCAGTAAGTTATTTATTTAAGCAGTCAGTCGGTGTCAGTGAGTGAGTGAGTGAGTTATATTTGTCTAAATGCCTCTATATTTGTTGTCATGTCATTTTGTTTGTATGTTACTCCTTATATATATATATATATATATATATATATATATATATATATATATATATATATATATATATGAGTGTTTTTTTGTTTAAAAACCTTAATTACGGTGATAACAGATATATTTTTACACATTATTCTCACTTACAGTACCTGATCCTCCATTAATTTCGTCCATTACCGAGAAACAAGTCATTAAAGTGAAATATCAGGTATTCATCATCATCATCATCATCATCATCATAACCACCACCACCACCATTTTCTTCATCATCATAATGGCGGATGGTCTAATTTAATTTTATCTTAGCCTATAGGCGGATGATCTAATATAATCTTATCTTAACCTATAGACTGATGATCTAATTTAATTTTATCTTAGCCTATAGGCGTCATCATCTAATCTTATCTTAACCTATAGGCGGATGATCTAATTTAATTTTATCTTAGCCTATAGGCGGATGATCTAATCTAATCTTATCTTAGCCTATAGACGGATGATCTAATTTAATTTTATCTTAGCCTATAGGCGGATGATCTAATATAATCTTATCTTAACCTATAGACTGATGATCTAATTTAATTTTATCTTAGCCTATAGGCGTCATCATCTAATCTTATCTTAACCTATAGGCGGATGATCTAATTTAATTTTATCTTAGCCTATAGGCGGATGATCTAATCTAATCTTATCTTAGCCTATAGACGGATGATCTAATTTAATTTTATCTTAGCCTATAGGCGGATGATCTAATCTAATCTTATCTTAGCCTATAGACGGATGATCTAATTTAATTTTATCTTAGCCTATAGGCGGATGATCTAATCTAATCTTATCTTAGCCTATAGACGGATGATCTAATTTTATTTTATCTTAGCCCATAGGCGGATGATCTAATAAAATCTTATCTTAACCTATAGGCGCCAAATATTAGCGGTTGTGACGAGCTGACCCAACTGAGTCTCTATTATCGATATACCGATGAAGACAACTGGACGTTAGTGAACAGCAACTCGTCATCTGGAAGTGAAGTCTCCGTTGAGTTGACGGAGTCAAAGGCTCACGTCTTCAAGGTGATCGCTATAAATAACGAAGGCAAACAGTCTGAGATCATATCTCCTGATATTAAAGGTATAAAATAAATCGGTTACAGATAGATAGAATCATATAGTCGTTTATTGATAAGTTACTTATTTGATTGATCAATCGATCACTTGGTCCATTATTTTTATTATTATTATTATTATTATTATTATTATTATTATTATTATTATTATTACAGTCTGTTTATGTTAAATAAGAGTATATAAGTTAATGATTATAAATATAATCGGAAGTTTAAAATATTATTAATGAATAGATCCATCCATCCATCCATTTAGATCTATTAATTAATATTATTTTAAAGTTTCGATTATAGTCATTATTTTTTTTACTCATATTTGACATGAGCACAATCTAGAATTCTGAGATAGTTTTTAATATTTTTAGTCTGAAATATCCTTTCCTGTGTTAGCCATTTACTTCTAACGCAAGTTGACATCAACGTTTGACAGAGCAGAGTTGTCGTAATTTTAATGTTAACCTAGATGCTTAACTAGTTCACAATTTGTCAAGTAATGTTCAAATTAAGTCTACAGAGCTCCCGAATAATCCCGAATTTAATTCCACAATTTACCTCGTTTGCTACCTGGATCAACAAACCGAATTTGGTTTCGCGAAAGCCCCACCATTTGTCGTAAATATTTGCACATCTGTCATACAATACATCGATACGAATAATTTGAAATGCGCCGAATTGGATTAAATTGAAACAGATCATTCCTTTTCCAGTCTCATCGCCCGAGGAGGTGTCGATATTTGGAGGTAACACGGTAGTATCTTGGTCGTTATTTGTCGCCTCGTTTATAATCAATCTGACCGTGCTTTCGGTGTTAACTAACACTTATTGTGGGACGTCTCGTCGTCGAGCGACTGGAAAACAGGCCGAACATGCCCCATCGTCACAAGGAGAATTCGAGTCTGGTTCGTATCGGCCCAAAGAAACCAGAACCCGAGATACGAACGACGACGACGGCAGCGAATACACGATGCACATCTTTGGAACGAACGATGATGGTGGAAGGTCTAGCGAAAGGAGGAAGAAGGAGAAAAGGGAAAAGAAGGAGAAAAGGGGGAAGAATGGAAAGAAAGGGAAAAAGCAAGGGGGAAATGCGGAGCCTTATACGGACATTGTTCTCGAGGTGAGTGGCAATGTGCGGGTAAACTGTTTAGAAGAGATTCGTTGTTCACGAAATGGGTGAATCGGTGAATGAGTGGGTGAGTGGTTTGTTTATGGGTGACCTGCAAGGGAACTGAAATGGTCATATTTTGCGCAGCACTTCGATTCGAGCCACGACATGGAGGTCTGGCATGCACTGCGCTATCAGCTTTGCTATTGACATGATTCGCTGTCAAAGACTTTGATCTGAGGCACAATCCATAAACTGTTAATTAAGGACTAACGTTAAACTGTAATAAAACAGCGAAGCTTTAAGTCGTAATTTTAACGTAAGAAGAGTTTCGAAGGAAAATCGCCGTG
>JAODUP010001254.1:17500-83010 GCA_025642065.1 Paralvinella palmiformis
TATATATATTTGGGGATACACACACATACACACACAAAAATATATATATATATATATATATATATATATATATATATATATATATATATAGTTAATTCTACATACTGGCAACTACATTTACATGTTATATATGAAATATCTTAAAAATGTGTCGTCTCTTAAACATTTTAATCCGTTCTAGAAACATAATTGTTTAAGGTTGCTTTCTGAGATAAATAATAATTATGGTCTAAATGACTCTTGTGTGTTTTAATAGACATATTATTTGGGGGTATCATCGTACAGGTCTTAATGGCTACTTCCGGTAAGGGCGCTTTATTAAATAGGCATTATCATCAACGAACTAATAGGTTGTCAGTAAAAATAATATGAAGAAACAAACAGAACCTTTCTCGACCACACTCACTCACACGGGCGAGCCCACGCGCGCGCACACACATACATTAAAATACACACACACACACACACGATTCGACCATAAGGCAATGATTAACAATACGAAAAAAATAAATAACATTGCGTTGAATAGACAGACTTATCAATATACGATTGATACTTATGGTCTGATCTTATGTACTTCTCGTGTCAGCTAAGTGCCATATCTTCTAAGGGCAATAAAACACCGACACATTAAGGTGGACATTTAAAAATACTTCATAGAATCAGCTATTAAAAATGCACACATAACATAACGAAGTTTCACTCCCAGCTGTTCGTTTACTAAAACGAGCAAAGCCGGCTTTAAAGGGGCCCACATTAGGGTAATCGTATCTAGTCTTTCAAAAGGAAAACTGCCTATTAACAGAGTTGGAGTAAATAACTCTTGTAATGATATGGCTGACGTAGTCTCGTGACGTATGCCCTAAATGTTTGAATTGAATTAATCTTGTAGGCTTATATAGAAAAGTAAACTTTTATAAGAAAAAAACTGTCTTTGGAAATGAAAAAGAAGGTAATTTGTTTCCAGCAATACCCGGCCAGTACGTATACGTAGAATTTACGTAGATAACGCGTAATGTAATTTCCTTACTTACTGCGACGTGTTTTTTACGTGTATATTACGTGTCTAATAGCGACGCGTCGCTGTGCTTATCACGGGTCATTTTCAAAACATACAGGGCATACGTATATACTACGCGTGCACTTAGCAACTTCACGTTATGATGATCATCGTGGTCGGGCAAACTCAAAATATTTCCCATGATACATCGGAGCCAGGAAGTGAGTACAATTTATCCGGATTATGAATCCGCCGTTGTTGATGTCTTTAATTTAGCAGTTTCATCACAATCTGACAAATCCATATTGGTCGGTAGGTGTACTAAACAATATGTTGACGATATCAAGGTGGTAAACTAGGAACAAATATTCCTTTGTATGCCATTATCAAGCCATCCCCTTTGTGATCGTTACAGGCTAATTTGATCAAAATGTACTTGGTTATTAATTGCATTGATGAGTATTGAGTCAAATGTCATTATAATCTATATTAGAGAGAAAGAGTGTGTGCATCTCTCTTACAGAACCAACAACTGTAGAAATATCCCCCGAATAACCTTTCTGCAGCTAATGATAAGCCTTTAAATATATACTGCGTGTGTGATGTACATTTGGACGTATTAGATAACTCATTTGGCTGCGAATTGCGAGTTTGTGACCTGAACGTTCTGGGTTTATTGGTTACGGATATGCTGGGAATTCAACCGCCCCTCCTGTTCGATATGGGAAAAAAGGATTATTATCAGCACCTCCACACCACTCCACAGATCTAATGTGAGTAATGTGAACATGATCTTCAGTGTGCCACCAATCGCTATAAATCACATCTAGACATGTTAATAAGCTACCGTGTAAAAGGCTTGGCCTGTTTCTTCCAGTTCAGTATGTTGAAACAGTTCTGGGTCAGACCATACCCTATTGGGCCACTATATAAAGCCTGGAATAAAGCTGGTCAGTGATCTCCAAACCATGCGCTATGTTTCTATGCGTGTCTTGAAAGCATGCGAACCCAGAATGTTACACTACACCACCGAGACCCGAGGCGGTCCTACAGGCCCGATTAAGGACACAGTCGAGTGGGCATGGACCCTCGACACGAGTGATGCAGGGCTTAAAGGAATTTGTGGAGGTGTATAACATAATGGTTGGACGGTCGGTCGTGAATGCATATCGCTGGGATGTACCACTATTACTTGTGAACTCAGCGGATCACGTGGTGACAATTCCAGCATGGACTGCCATAGGTCAAGTAGAATCTGTTGCGGAAATTAGGAAAATAACCAAATGTTTGTTCATTGTCGCCGCGGTCACAAGTGCACGTCCTACCGGATCGTGTGGAACTGCTAGTCTCGGGTGCTATGCCGAGTTTTCGGATGTGGAACTAAAGCGTCTACGTCTTTCATTGTCATCGCATGTTGGCCTGTTTCTAACATCGGGATCGCCATTAGTGGGCAGAACTACAGCGATCACTCGTGAACTCGATACAGGATCAACAAAACCTATTAGATGCTCTCCTAGACGTGTGTCGCCCAAAAAGATAGAAATACAAAACAGACTAGCGAAGAATACGTTACGGGATGGTCAGACCGAGCCAAGTGACAGCCCGGGGTCAGCGCCTACTGTCATCCAGAAAGTTAAAAACAGCGTAGCGGGGATATTGATAATAGGGGACTATTATGGCGTCGACGGACACCTAATAATGATGTATGCCAATTAATCGTGCCCAAAACGTTATTGTGAGGACATTTTGACACCATATCGTAATTACGTCCACGCCGCACATCAAGGAATCACGCGCACCTATACTAGAGTGTCACTACGTTTCTACTAGCCAAGGCTACCAGAAGCTGTTAGAGATTAGGTAGCTAAATGGAATAATTGTGCATCCCGTAAGTCTCCTGATAGTAGGAAACAGCCGATGGGACATATTGATGTAGATTATAAGTCCAATCGTGTCGCTATTGATATAATTGGCATTATCTCGGTCTCTGACAAGAGAAACGGATACGTCACGGTAATGACCGATTATTTTACCAAGTACACAGAGGCTTATGCCCTAGCAAATAAACCCGCTGCATCAGTCGCCGATATGTTCGCGGAACGATGGGTCGGACGATTTGGATTGCCGCTAGTTGTTCGCTCCGACCGGAGTGGTGTATATCGGAAGGCACCTTGTCACTATCTAAGTGAATGCGGTGGTTTTAATAAGACCACCGCCACTCCGTATCAGCCCAGGTCTGACGGTTTTGTGGAACGCTTTAACCGATCTCGTCTGGCGATGTAGGCGA
The DNA here is from genome assembly GCA_025642065.1 of Paralvinella palmiformis. Lineage (NCBI taxonomy): Eukaryota > Metazoa > Annelida > Polychaeta > Terebellida > Alvinellidae > Paralvinella > Paralvinella palmiformis. Next base: position 20,788 of record JAODUP010001254.1, read on the forward strand.
TGTTCGCCATCGAAGAAAAGTCTAACCGGGACGAATAGCGCTACGGGACGTTATGATGACATATAATACAAGCCTATAAACGTATACTGGCTTTACCCCGCATAGATTTCTGTTCGGGCAAGAATGGAACCTACCCGCCAATGTCATGTTTCGTTCACATCGCCCAGATAACCTTCGCGCATTGAGGATTATGCCGCGTGGGTTCGAGACGCACTTGAGATTGCCTTTGACACAATGACAGAAGATATATCTTGATCATGTGGCTGTTACTCGTAAATTCCCTATATTATGACGAGTATTGCGTTACTACCACCCTCCCCCCCCCCCACCAGCGACGTAATATAAATTCGGACTACCCCAGCTAGGCCCTTACTTGGTAGTACGCGCCGCTTCAGAATGGGCCGTAGGTGTGCAGCTCAACAGCACAGTGCCTCTGCTATACACACATGTGGATGATTTAAAGAGCTGTCAACCACCCGATCACCGGGAATCATGGGATATCAAACCATCCCAACAAAATTCCGATCCTTATTCGCCCGTTAAAAAAGTCGGAAACTGGTAGCGAACAAAATACGATAACGGAAGGGATTCTGGATATTGAATATCGTGCATAACACTTGCCGGAGGTGACTAGGTCAGTGATTGTTTCATCATGGTTATCAATGGGCGTGCCAAAATATTCCCCCAGACACTGTCTACTACTACTACTACTACTGCTACTACTACTACTACTACTACTACAGGATAATAACAAAATGTGATACTAAAACAAGTTGTCTTAACAAACGTTATCTGGATCCAGGTGACGTTGCAAAAATAACCACCCAGGATACGTCTTCTCTGCAACACACCCGTATCTCCACGATAGAGTTCAATAGATGGCACTTCGCTGATAAACAATAAACAGGTTTTTTTGTCACGTTTCTGCGAATCGCCATTCGATTATCGAGGTCACATGCTGCACTGTCCGGAGGCTGCACACCAAGCGATCAAAGTTGACCTATTAGGCTGTAAAGCGGATCTATATGTAAATTGTGTGATTATGCAAAATCAGAATATTCTGCTATATGGAGATCAGGTATATAATGACGGTATTGTTGATAAACAACGAGGTTGGAAAGCCATACGTCTGGCACACGGCAGAGATATTGCTACCTGTCACAGATTACATAATGATACTTTTCAGTCTGCATTGCTAATAAAGGATACTCTACTCGTAGATGACTCCCCCTGATAGTTTCGGGGGCGGATTATGTAATACGTATGGGAAACGTATTAATCGAATTACGATGTCAATGCCACTGCTATTTCAACAAGGTGGCCAGATGTATTAGTAATCATAACGTCCGTGCTGACTGATTGGCCAAAGAACAACTGCGGTTACTCGGCGGCTATTTTTGGCAATACCCATTGGATAAAAGAAAGGTAACGTTCGGGAACTTTGATTACACAGACTACACATCAGCATCAAAGGACTGGTACCAGAAGACCACTGTAGTTGGACATAATATCCTCAACAACAGATTGGCCGACGCCCAGCTCAGAAGCGTTTCTGGGCTTACACAAGAAACTTCACCGGCCCGTCACCCCTAACACTATGCCGGCACTGTCAACAAGTGCACGATCTGGTACATTATCTGCTGAACTGCCCAGCCTACCCGAAGCACCGAATAATACTTAAAGGTCATCTCCGCCCGGAAGACCACAAACTTCCAGACCGCCACCTAGCAGCATTGCTCATAAGGAAATCAACATCCCTACCAGATATCATAACTCCACTTCTCCAGAAAGATCCCTACATATACCAAACACAGATCAGACCGCCCCTATGGACTAGTGGATACGAGCGTGGGGCTTCCTTACCCATAGTCCATGCTGTTCGGGAGGCCGGAGGTTCCCGGCCGCGACATTATAGTAGGAGGAGGTTTTAGTCCAAGCAGGCAACTGGCAAGGTTTTTTCTCCCCCGAAAGTGTATTTTATAGTAAACTGAGGTGCCACCATGTTAAACAACTCCTAGCTCACCAATCGTCACAACAACAGAAGTCAACACCAGGTGACTGTGCCCAATAGGCGACAGCCAGGGGTCTCTACCCCAAACTTCAACAAGTTACAAGGAACTTTGATTGACTTTGATTGGCTTTCTTCCTCAAATATCGCCCATCTTGATTTGTTTACAAAGACTGAGCTCGTCACGCTAGGTTGGATGTATTGATTAACCGGCACTGGCACATACACAACCCTTGTTTCTCCACCTGAAAATCATCGATACAGAGGATAACACAAATCGTAACCAATCAAGCCGAACGATGGAAATGTCAGCAAACTGGTCAGTGACCAGACCATGGCCGAGATTCCAAGTAATGTATTGTCAGGAGAAAGCGGAGACACACTCCTAGATGATACAGAACAACGATATCGTTTTGAAACAATCATAGTACCTGTCATTACGTCCACACAATTGCCGAATGATAAGATCCTCCCCCCCCCCCCCCAGCAGTATGAGATAAAACAACAGCTGGCGCGACAAAGAAGCCCAAGGCCAACTTATGCATTGAGGGATGTAAATACGCATCCGGGAAAAAAGGGGCAAAGACATTGGACCGGTTCAATGACACCTTTGTGTGTATATGAGATAGACAATGACATAATATACACGCGGACTCACGTCCTTCCCGTCGTAAACTACCCGACCTGATTTACTCGGTGAAGGCTATGGTAGAATCAGTCCAAACTGATAATAAATTGCTTAGGTCTATGGTCATAGAGGCATTGAGTGGAATCCAGAATAAATTTGATGTACATTGCTAACAGTGCAGTAAAAAAGATGCCAACATTTAAAAAGGTACTGTCTACGTTAAGCACCTGAACTCAGGAACTCACGGCCTCAACGACGGCGACAACGTATCTCCGTCGTAATGTCACTGAATTAACCGATACACTTAGCAACCAGAACTGGATTCAATTCCGTAGCAAATCGCAGACAAAGTCGGTTATTATTGGCGGTAGCATCATCAAATAAATATCCCAAACTAACCTCCCGATTACTGATGTCGTATGTGTTCCAGGTAGAAAAACCAGTGACGTCATATTGATTGGGGTATTCTTGCACGGGGAAAATGCAAAACATGAAATATTAAACAACACCTACCTCTTACAAACGCACGCTTTAAGAGCAATTCACAATAAAAAAAAACACAATAATCACGCCGGTCTGCTTTTTAAACAGCCAATGATCTTGAAGGTATCTCATTTACATGAACTCGAGGTGCTGTTGTTTGTGGATGATTATGCAAATGGGAAACTGCGATCTTCCTTTGACCATATTTATTATCATTATAACGAGATAAACAGTACATATCTTACCCGAAGATATCAAACTTGTATCATGTAGCAAGAACCAAGTCAAAATCTATCGACATGCTTCCACTATTCAACTTTCCAACAACTTGGAATAAATGGAGCCATATACTAGGTGTAAATACAACGCAATCGTGCCTTAAAAGGGTCATCGAGTCCGTATTTCGGGACCGTTATGTTGGTGTGATAAAATGTAGAAATTTATATTGTAATGACGGCTACGACACACGATAAGTTGTCGTTGATTGTATCATTTCCTCGTCCCTGTTGTCCTTCAAGTATTTCTCCCTCGACAACGTAGTGGGGGTTGCATTGTTGTGCACATTCGTTATTATTCTTCAATTTCGAAGCACTTGGTTACTTGTTAGCATATTTTGTTATTTTTTGTACTGGTTACTTGTTAGCATATTTTTTTTTTTGTACTGGTTACTTGTTAGCATATTTTGTTTTTTGTACTGGTTACTTGTTAGCATATTTTGTTTTTTTGTACTGGTTACTTGTTAGCATATTTTGTTTTTTTGTACTGGTTACTTGTTAGCATATTTTGTTTTTGTACTGGTTACTTGTTAGCATATTTTGTTTTTTTGTACTGGTTACTTGTTAGCATATTTTGTTTTTGTACTGGTTACTTGTTAGCATATTTTTTTTTTTGTACTGGTTACTTGTTAGCATATTTTGTTTTTTGTACTGGTTACTTGTTAGCATATTTTGTTTTTTGTACTGGTTACTTGTTAGCATATTTAGTTTTTTGTACTGGTTACTTGTTAGCATATTTAGTTTTTTGTACTGGTTACTTTTAGCATATTTAGTTTTTGTACTGGTTACTTGTTAGCATATTTAGTTTTTGTACTGGTTACTTGTTAGCATATTTATGTTTTTGTACTGGTTACTTGTTAGCATATTTAGTTTTTTGTACTGGTTACTTGTTAGCATATTTAGTTTTTTGTACTGGTTACTTGTTAGCATATTTAGTTTTTTGTACTGGTTACTTGTTAGCATATTTTTTTTTTTGTACTGGTTACTTGTTAGCATATTTAGTTTTTTTGTACGGGTTATTTGTTAGCATATTTGTTTTTTTTTGTACTGGTTACTTGTTAGCATATTTAGTTTTTTGTACGGGTTACTTGTTAGTATATTTTGTTTTTGTACTGGTTACTTGTTAGCATATTTTGTTTTTTTGTACTGGTTACTTGTTAGCATATTTAGTTTTTTGTACTGGTTACTTGTTAGCATATTTTGTTTTTTGTACTGGTTACTTGTTAGCATATTTAGTTTTTTGTACTGGTTACTTGTTAGCATATTTTGTTTTTTTGTACGGGTTACTTGTTAGCATATTTTTTTTTGTACTGGTTACTTGTTAGCATATTTTTTTTGTACTGGTTACTTGTTAACATATTTTGTTTTTTGTACTGGTTACTTGTTAGCATATTTTGTTTATGTACTGGTTACTTGTTAGCATATTTAGTTTTTTGTACTAGTTATTTGTTAGTATATTATTTGTTTGTTCTGCTCTTCCTATCATTTAAATGTATTTCAATGGTTATAATTATCGCACCATTTCGAACATTTTTATCATTGTAATCAATATCCCATTGTTATCAATCAATATATGACACTTTTATATATGTTTGGAAATGGAAATACATATCTATCTATCTATCAAGGTGGGATCAACCTATAAGCATGTATATAACCTTCAATCGGAATTAAAGGAAGACATACGTATTGCATGCAACCATCACCTCCATAAAAAGACTCCTACAAGCGACCCTCACACAACTTCTAGTCATCATGATGAAATTAATACGGACCAGACATTCTGACCCCATGCTAGACGCAAAGCTTCCGGTAGGAACTCTTTCCACGGTGCTAATCAGAGTAGAAGTCAACACAGACAAACAATAGTCAGTAGAAATAGGCTTGACAACAGTGGTGACCATATGGACAATGAATCCTATCCAAAACGGGACATCAGATGCTACCAGTGTAATGAGATCAACCACACAACCAGGACATGCCGCCACGAACGGCCTATTACCTGTCATCAGAGTGTTGCTGAAGGCCAAAAGGCTAGGCACCATTTCAACGATTAGGATGCTGGCCTTGAAGCTTGTGCTCAGTGTGTCCCGAGCGATCAATCAGCCGACTTAAACTCTCCTGAAACGTCCTCGGACATACATGATATGAGTGGCCTAGTAGAACCTGGCGACGGGATTAAGCCAGATAGTCAGCGCTCCAACACGTGTAACTATGACAACGTCGAGCCTGATCGACACAATACTTACCTCTGATCCAGAAACGCACGTGATGACTGGCGTGATACCATTGAGTTTAAGTGACCACTACATTCCTTATACCATCATCCGTAATTCCATTTTTACATCCACCGCGACAAACTACTTTCAGAGATTACAAAACATTTGTCCCTACCGCATTTAAGAACGTTTTATATAAAGCCATGTCCCACGTTACACAACGTCTTTCCGGCAAGAACCTGGATGTCCAGGATGCATGGATGACGTGGACATAAGTACATTGCGTGCGATGCACATGTTCCTCTGCGGACAATCCGTGCCAAGAATAGACATAATCCGTGGATGACCGGAGACTTGTTATCATTCTTATGTACGAACGAGACCGTCTGAAGAAGAAAGCCATTACAACTAAGAACAAGGACACATAGCAACAGTATAAGCTACTTCGTAATCAAGTCGTCCACTCCATTAAGCAAGCTCAGCGATCCTACTACAAAGAACAGGTGAACGTGAACTCTGGCAACAAGACTGCTATGTGCCAGGCACTCCGACATAGTATTGGGTCTCCAACCCGATCAGTCAGTACCAAGTAATATCTCAGCAGACACATTTAATAATTATTTCGCCAGTATAGGAACCAAGCCTGCAGATGGCTTAGATAATGTGCCATATTCCTCTAGTCTACCTCATGCCATAAACTCATTTGAGCTCCAGTCTGTTAGTGTTAATTTTATTTATAATCAACTATTGCTTTTGAAGGATAAATCTAACATTGATTTTATTAACATAGACTCTAAGATGATGCAAATTGGTTCCATCACAAACAATAATTTTTAAGCTATCCGTATATTCAGGGGAAATACCGATTGATTGGAAATGTGCAACGGTAACACCCATTTATAAAGGAAAGGCGCATCTGAAGTCTGTGGAAAGTATCGACCTATATCAATCACAAGTCACGTATCTAAAATAATGGAAAAAGTTGTATTGTTTCAATTAAAGGAATATATATCATGCCACAGTTTAATAACATCCACACGGGGCGCCTCCGTGGTCTAGCGTTAGCGTGTTGGACCACAGATCACTACCATCCGTGTTCGAATCCCGGCGTGGGCATATCTGAAGGTTGTTTCATCTTTCACTTCGTCTCATTACCTTTGGAGGTCGCTCGGCCCATTTAGCCTACCTTGTGCACAAAAGTGGCCGTAAAACATCAATCATCATCATCAATAACATCCACACAATCAGCTTTTATAAATAACCACTCCACAACCACCGCAGTTCAAAGAGTTATATCTGAAATCTTAGAAGGTTTTAATGAAAATGAAATTACTACTATGTGTTTTATTGATCTACAAAAATGTTTCGACACTATTGATTATTCTATTTTACTCGAAAAAACTTGAAATGTATGGTTGTAATGGGGTGACTTACACTTCTCAATTTTACATTCACAATTAAATCGTATATATGATTGTGTTTGTAACTATTTTTACCATGTTGCATATACCATGTTTGGTCTCCCTGCCACTTCATATGTCGGTCGCTGTTGGCACCGGATATCGTTGGATTATACGTTAATGTTCTTGTTACGACATTCATTTCGTTCGTATAATCATGTCGTTTGTGCCTGTTGCTAAGGGGGATTTGATATATTCTGTCATTGATCACGCTATGTTATGACCTAAGTAATCATATCACGAACCTACACCCCATCGTCTACGTCATTTGAATTTACAGTTCAATTTTGTTCACTCAATTTGGTGCGCCAAATTATTATTTTTGATCTATGTGGCACGAGGACGTACAAGCCTGGCCGCTCTCTTTCGACGTCAGCGGCGGCCAGACCTGTACTGATTGTTCTCTTTTACGCGGATCCATTAAAACCACGTGTAGTGGATTGTTTTATTGAATAAATTATTATACGTGCCTTGTATAAGCGGTGCCAACGCATTTCAATAAGACTATGTGTGTGTGCGTGTGTGTCTAACAGGTTAAATGTCTTCTCTTAAAATTTTTAAATTGCTTTAATGTACTTTGTAGTGTAACACTATGATCTTTAATATTTCTTTTACAGCTTTTGTTACAGAGATTAAAATTGTTTACAAAACTGTGATCAATTTGTTGTTTTTTCTAATTAACCTATATTAATCACAAACCTACATATTGAAAATAAACCTTAATTCGTGGATTTATTTGCTGTGTGAATATTTACTAAAAACGGTTTGTTCCTGTGGTAACCAATAACATTTGGTGACAATTACCAGTGGTGGTCTAATTTGATTCAACAGACGCCAGCACAAAGCAAACATAATTAATTATTCACGTTTTGATCACGTTGCAAACAAACATCTAAATTATTTCTGGAGCTGAAGTCCATGCGTGAAAATAATAAATAGACAAATGTATATGGGGACACATTTGGTATTTCATGTCTCTTGATCTTTATAAAATCTGCAGTCGACACATCCAAATAAATGAAGCACACCAACCATCGATATTTCGTACACATGCTAGCTTTAGCAGCACATCACAGGATGTTCCTGGCCACTGATAACAAGATAATATCATTTGTTTAGTTTTGTCCATGTCTGTATTTATTTGTGTATGTATTTATTTACATCCTTCTCTAATACTAGTTAACACAACTAGTACACATCAGGTTAACTTTCTGCAGGTCAATCTGGCTCTGGAGAGTCTGAGAAAGCGTAATGATAGCATTTAAAATCCTCTAACATTTTACCTTTTTGTTATGTATGTATGGGATACACACACACACACACACACAATATATAATATATATAAATATATATATATATTTGTATTTAGTTCATATCATAATCGATAATCTTATAGCAGTTCGAACATTTCTAGCGTATGGTGATAACCGACGGCCAGGAATTTATCCTGAAATACAGCTAGACATTGAGGCTTCTCATTTACCTTAAGAAGACGTTCGGCATGATTCAACTGACTGTTAATCCGCAAAATAGACTTACTGATTTCGTCATAGACGACGACGCTATCATCACCACCTAAACAGAGACAACGAATGTCTAGTTGTCCACGTCTTAGAGCAATCTTCGGAAATCCATCTTGGTTAAAAGTCCAAATACTACCATTAGTACAGATTACGATGCGATTTTGGCTATCCACGTGCACGGTAAAGAAGGAATCGTCAACATTTTGGCACCAGACCATGTCGCCAGTTTTGTCATATTTGTACAGGGAACTATTGTTACCACGCACGACATAATTTCCGCACCTCGTCATCGCACACTGACAAGCAAATTGACACACTACGTGTCTTCTTTGGTGCCATCCGTCATCAACCAATTCAAAGACGTGTAGTAATCCACCCTCCTCTTGGTCCACCCCTTCCGTAACTGCCACTTTATGTAACCTCCTGTCAACACACACTCCACTTGTAATACCTTTACACCTATTGGACAACGGATGGCTTATGAGCAGACCTCTTGCGTTATGGATACTAAGACCGGAGCGACTTGCGACAATGAGATCGCCATTATCTAAATAGTCACAATCAATAAAATCGTTCGGATTGTCGCGGTCAATCTGGAACAGGGGTTGTGCTCCAGTAGATGACGTCACTAAACAGAAGAAGATAAACCATTGACATTGATGTATTCCGGAACGTTGGTGTTATAAAATCTGGAAATGTTGACCAATTATAAATAATTAAGCAAGCAACCGAACCCAGAAAAAGATTAATTTCATAAACGTCTGTAACGTATCAACCATCCCTAAATAGCTGAAAATCTACTCTAATGTATTCAAGGCATGAATTCACATACTAGAAACTTTTTACCATTTTGCACAGAGGTTAACTCTGTTAAAGGATAATTGTGTGTAATACTATCCTTTATGCAAATTAATTTGTTAATTGCAATCTGACTTTGATACCCACCTTCTATTTGTGAAAACGAAGCAACCTCTTCAGCGATCTGAATATAAAACACACATACATAAATATACTACAAGCATTAATACCTCTTTTGCAAACAACCAAATGTCGAGATATACTTATATGTTCACATTAATACATTCACCAGAGAAACGAGTAATGGAGATCAAAATACAGAAATGTACGAACTAAAACGACTGAATATAATAAAGGGGCGGGGAGTACTATTCAGGGAAACATCCCACAAACACATATATCATACTTCAAATAGGGCAGAGTGGAAAATAGCATCACAATTTACTAACTATGGGCCTATAGAAACATTCGGTGTCTTAGTCCTAAATGTCACCGTTCTGGGTTCAGCGTTGATGTTGATGATGGTTAATAGCCACTTTGGGGCACAAACTGGGCTAATTGGGCCGAGTGACCTCCAACAGTAATGAGGCGAAGGTGAAGTGAAAGATGAAACACTCTTCAGACATGAACACGCCGAGATTTGAACTCAGGATGTACTGTTATTTATTATAACTGGTGAGGTCAAATAAAGTATGATGTAGGTTTATTTAAATGTACCTACTTGTAGGTTATCGGTGAATTGCCATATAACAATTTGAATATAAATGAAAGTTGGTGGAGAAAGAGGGAATGTTTTTTTGTGGGGCTGAGTTCTATAGATTCCAGACTAACCATATAAACAAAACCAATCATAGATAGATATCACTTAGAGCACAGTCCCATCAATGATAGTTATTTATCAGTCTGATTATCGTAGAGGTCATTCAGCAGAAACTATTCACTTGAAAGTGCACAATGACATTGATGAGACTCGGATCCAACACTACATTAATTGTGTTCGGAGCTTTACATGTTATTGTATACCCGATGCTACTGCAGGATTTAGAAGTTTCCTTTGGAATCAGGGAAGAGGCCTCAATTTGGATAGAATCGTTCCTCGTGCATCCAGCACGTTTAAATAGTAGATAAAAGGATATCAATTTTGGTGTATTACAGGAATCTGTTTTAAGATGAAAGAATTAGTGGGTGTACACTAAGCCAGTTGATGAAATTATTAAACAGCATAACATTAAATATCATTGTTATGCTAAAGATGTCTAAATCTATATGGCTTTGAAGCCATGTGATAAATGGGATGATATTCTACCCCCAATCGGAATGATAAGAATTTGGACGAACCGCTATACGCTGAAACTGAATAAGGATGAATTCATCGTTTTCTCGTCCAAGCAAGATGTGAACAAAACCGAGAACCTTAGCATTAAGGTAGGATCCAGCTATATAAAGTCTTCCATATGGTCTCTCTTTCTCTTTCTCACTGAAACACTGACTATAGACCCTAGTGTAAGACGTACTCTTAACAGCGACTATATATAACACCGGTTCTCTTCTAGATGCGCTGGCTTCGTCTACGTTTCATATCATTACACAAGATCCGGGTTCACACATTCAAAGTACTGAGTGTAATCTATCCAAAAGTATATATCAGTGAAACTGCCCAGATCCAGGTTGTGTTCATTTTCACGGTACCAAATACACATAAAGCAATGGATAGAAAGAAATATTTACGAGTATCAGCTACCAGGCCATGTTTTGTAGAGTTCATAAAACTTAATTAATTTAAATTAATCCTTTTAAATTATTTACATAAGACACTATATAATTATTATTATTATTATTAACATTAGTATTATATAACATGTATGCAAGTTTGTGGGATAGAGATAACAAACCATAGCATCAAGTATATATATATATATATATATATATCGGTGATGATGATTGATGATGATGATTGATGTTTTACGGCCACGTTTGTGCACAAGGTAGGCTAAATGGGCCGAGCGACCTCCAAATGTAATGAGGCGAAGTTAAAGACGAAACAACCTTCAGATATACCCACGCCGAGATTTGAACACGGGTGGTAGTGATCTGTAGTCCAACACGCTACCGCTAGACCACGGAGGCGCCCTATATATATATATATATATATATATATATATCGGTAAAATATATACCTCAAAATCAGCTACAGATCTTCTAAGATCATTTATGATGTCATCAATATACGACACAGGAATAACGGTTGATATCATACGGGGAACATCTTTGCTCAACTTCAATAACGGTAGTGCTCTTCCGAGCAGTGGATGTATTACCTGAACGTTTCTATCGACCGACAGGTACCGCTGGTATTCTTGAAACACACGTAGAACACACTCCATTGTGGTCATGCTGCGTTTTTGAAAAAACACTTTTAGGATGATCGATTTGAAGAGAAATGACGTTGTCTGTCTCAGAGGTTTCACCTCCTCGTTCACGATCCGGCCTACTGAAGGATACACGCTCATCCATTTCCGTGTGACGCGCTTTCGACAACCTTCTTGAATACCAGACATTTGAGCGGTGTGCAGTGCGAGTTGATCCACATCTCCGGTGATTGGTTGCAGTCTGGCTGCTCTGTGGACAAGACAAACCGTGTCCGGATGTGTCATGGAAAAATGAACACCCCACACAGCATTTTCTGTATCACCGTTTTCGCGTAAAGCCTGCTCCATTTTCTTTTTAGCGATCAGGATAAATGTTTCGCAGAAGGTTGAAAGGTCTGGCAAATGGACATTTAGAAAGTTATCTTTGTAATATTTGCATATCTTGAGTGCCTCTAACATATCTCTGTTCCGTCTCAGCAGAAAGCATTCCAAACGTGCTGTGGTCAAATACGTCACCCTTCCCGCTACGAGTAATACCCCCAATCTGGCATAATTAGGAACTGTTCTTTTGATACATCGAAGTAAATTGGAGTCTGCCCTTACGTTTAAGACTTTCCATGTTAAATGGTGGGGACTTTCGAAAGCCAGAGTTATATCAACAACGATATCGTTTATCGTTAAGGTCAGAGCTGGTTCATTGTGAACAAATCCACTAAAATAGGGCCTATCGTATCCACCAAATTCAAGTTGCATTTCTTTACAACTTTCTTGTATCGTCACACTTAAGGCTTTCTGGAATTCGTCCATAAAATGGTTTGCATCTAGTTTTCCTTCGTTGTCGCAATACTTCTGTAGGATGGAATGCTCCGATGGCACGATATCGTGACATTCAGAATGTCCAATGATCACCGAATAATCCCTGTAGCATTTATATTTCAGCTTAAATATGAAATCCATCTCGTTGAAGCTCGTTATTTTAGAGCCGTCGTAATACGATCCAGAAGCCACCAGCTGACAACTAAACTCGGGATAACGACATCCCAATCGGCTGCAAGTGTCCTCCAAAACCTTGATCACTTTTAGCGGAGAATCCGATTTCTTCGGCAGACAATCGGTTAGAACTCTGTCGAAATAATTGTCGACATTCATATGAAGAAGAAATAGTTTATGCAACAAATAATTATACTTCACTTGCGTTTCGACCATTTCATTCACTTCGCCATTCAGGCTCTTATTGTTACTCATCCAATTATAAATATCAACGTCTATTGGAAAAAACTTGACCCTACTCAACAAAATGTTGATACAGCGATCATTGATTTCCTTTGTTTGTTTCTTCTGAAAACGAATAATAGAAATAAAATTAATCCACAAAACAATTCTCAGATTCAACTTTACATATTGAAAACTAACAACGTATACATCAATTACGTAACCTTTATGATAGTGTTACATGGAATAGGATATAGTTAGAGTAACTCTCTGATCTGGATATGTTAAAAATAAAGTCGATTCACGGAATAAATGACTGGAAGCAAATCAAGGATGTTTTCTGTCAATATTTTCCTCTATTATCCTGCATATTTATTATTTCCAATTCATAACCTACCAAATTTGTCAAACGCTCTACGATTTCCTTGGTATCATCCATGTTTTTGTTTTTCTGTTACCTCGGTCATTTGCAGCTAATGTCTCCTACCTGAACGAAGATTGTCTAAAGCTATGCAACAAATAGATGTAGGCCTTTCTTTTGCTTCGAATGAACAAACAGACATTCTCTGTAAAGACGTAGAAATATCGCGTTAGACTGATGACCGTCATTAATGAGCATACAACGGTGAAATCAAATAAAACAAGTCATAAAAGTCTTAATACAAATTATTTATCATAAATTTAATTGTTAAAAATTATTAGTCTAAATAGAACAGAGAGTGAATGGCTTGTTCAGCTTTCACCTGTTGTAGCACTCGAGACATACGACTATCTAGCGGTAGCTCCCACAACAAAAACGATATAGGGTAAGATTCTAACTGCTGGGCTATCGGGACCCCTCGAAATAAGAGAATATCCGAGGTTTATCCTATCTAATGTTTACATTTACATCACATACGATAATAGCCAATAAAACTAGCAGCTTCCACTTCTCGAAAGCTTTACTTTGGTTAACTTATTTCCTTTATGTCTGTTAAGGTTGATCTTCACAAATTAAACCAAACATCGCCTCCAACTGAAATTTAACTTGTTTATTTATTTGTCAGCGCGTTACTATCTGTTGGTGTGTCGAGATTAGTTTCAACCATAAACATAGCACGAGCACAAAATGTGGGAAACTAACGAATGGTGGTTCATTCATATTATGGTCGCTAAATGATATATTAATGATGTGTTTTTTTTAAAGCGGCGAAAGAGGCTGGATGAGACAGGCCGTGGCATAACAAAGGAAGAGCGATAGAGGGATGAATTAATTACTTTCTTAGTGTTCCGCCAGGTCATGTAATGTTAAGGGAACAATTACAATACACTATTAAGTTGTATGCTTCAGTTTTGATCAGGATCTCTGATATACTTATGGAAAGCAGCCTAAGTTCCAAAGCAATCTCTGCATCCTTTGTTAGAGCAGGTCAGTGAATTTCAAATATGATGATAATATGAAATGGTTCAATTGTTTCTTGAAATGGTTTCGTAAAGAAACAGTTGAAATAAAATTACACCACCTATTCCATATAAGAGGGAAGTTATAGAGGGGCAACCTTCTTTCAGGTCGTCCAGTCAGATACTATTGCAGGTGCCAGTGTCTCGGCTCAAGTCATATGGTGATTGTGCGTTTAGTGTCGCAGCCCCCACTTTGTGGAATAGGTTGCCGGCAAATATTAGAAATGCGTCGTCTCTTGAAAATTTTAAATCTCTTCTAAAACACTTTAGGTCGCTTTCATAGGTAAATAATTATTATCTTTCAAATCATTACAGGGTTTTTACAGACATATTATTTGGGGTATTATTACATTACATATTATTTGTACAGCTCATTTGAATGGCGCTTTATTAAATATACATTATTATTATTATTTCAAAGGTGGAGTTAAACTCCTCAATACATTTGATTAGATTGTCTGGTCTGGTGGTCTTCCTGAATTTCATAATTAAAATTGTAAGTTTTGTCAAACGACATAGGTAATAAATTAGAAATATAGTGATGCATAAAAAGTGCTACTTGAGATTCATACAGATCATTTAATTTCAAGATACCAGTTTTTTTTAAATATTGGTTCAGCGAGGCTGTTATAATTTGCTTTATATTTCTTAGGACATGTTTCTGCATAAGTTCTGTTTTATTAATGGTGGAGGATTTAACACCCCACACCCCAATGTAAGATTCCGTATGAGAGGTGAGGGTGAATTAGTGCATAATATAGACTTTTTTCTGGTAGGATATTTTGGGTTTGCTTAATCATAAAGAGGGCATAGTTAATCTTATTAATTTGAGATAGGTGGCTTTTCTAGGAAAGTACATCATCTAGATGAAGTCCAAGAAATTTAGTAGATTTTTCATGAAATTTTTATCCCATTTGAGTTAATGGCGTTCCATTAATATACAGTTTTTGTTCAGTTTGAATTAATAGGATTATTTGAGTTTCTTATGAGTAAAAACATTTTTTTTGTATTATTTAAGGATAGTCTATTTGCACAAAACCAATTGAATGATTTGTTTACTTCTACGTTTGCATTTGCGAATAGCTTGCCTAAATCGCAATGAAATAAATATAGGGACGTGTCATCAGCAAAAGTTAGAATATTTCCAAGTGTACAATTTACAATATCGTTGATACAGTAGATATAATCAATCCCCGAGGTATGCCACATTCTATCTTTTGCATACTAGATTTGTTGTTTTCGAGATTGACATATTGTTTCCTATTAGGCATATAATTCGCAATCCATTTTTGTACAATTCCACGTATACCAAAAAAAATAAAGCTTTTCACAAGGATGTTTTTTACGTGGATTTGAATTTTATTTTTAGCACATTGATTAAGTAAGTGCAAGACGTGATGAATCGTAGAATGTTTAGTTAATACGCTAATAGACGGTCCATTTAGCCTACCATATGCACAAAAGTGGCCGTAAAACATCAATTATTATCAGCAATAAGCTAATTGTTTAGTTGATCGATCGGCATTGGAAGCTTTAAAAACAGGAATAGCTTAGCCAGTATTTAAAGATCTATTAATGCTATGGGTTAAAGGATGGGTTATATTAAAAATTGTTTCCTTAATAAGTTTGGATGAGACTCCACTAAAGCCACTGTTGACCTTAGGCTCAAGTGTTTTGACAATGTCCATCACATATAAGTAGTCAATTTCTTCCATGAACGTACTATTTATAACTGGTTTGTCCGAGTAATTTGTATAACTGGTATTTCCTCTTGGAACGTTTTGACTGGCAGTTTTCCCAATGTTTGGCAAAGTAGTTATTAAACGATTCTGCAACTTCCTTTCGATTTGATCTTTGTTCATTATCTATGCTAAAGGTTTTAGGAAAATCGAGTTTGTTATGTTGTTTTCCAATAGCCTTTCTAAATAATAGCCGTATGTTTGTTTCAAGATTTTCCTCAGTTTATTATATATGTTTATCTATTGTTTGCAGTTAATTATATTTTGTTCCGCATGTTGTTTTAGTTTGATGTGATTTAGTTCTTGATGAAGTCAATGATCACGTAGTTATCAACGGTTCACGTTTGATAAATGTATTGTTAAGATTTTTTAGATAAAAAACTTTTTCAAGAGCACATTTATTTATTTCCATGAATCTTGTTTAAGCGACTCAAATGAAAGACTTCTGTAAAATCAGATTAATCAAGATAAAGCCGGAAGAGGTTAGTATTTCTGTCAGAAAAGTATCTTGTTTTTGTATTTGAGATGACCGGTTTATTTTTAACCGAGTGGAAAGTTCTAAAGCAGATTGGTGTACATATATGGCACAGCAGATTTAAAAGAATTATAAAGTTGAACTGGATTATGAGGTCAATGCTATTGTTAAACTCGGTTTACTACGGTGTTCGGAAAACCTAGCGTGACGTCATATCAATGTTAATGGTGAATCAAGCTGTAGAACATGACGTCACGGGCAGGATACTTCCCGTAAATGTTGTCTTCCTCAAATTGGAATGGAATGTTCGCGTTAAAATTAGCACCAACAGAAAGTGGAATATAGTTTAAAGCTCTTACCTATTGCGTTTTCCGTGTGACTCACGATTTCATACTGTACCAATGCCCCATAAATTGTTTAATTCAGTATTAATTTAGATATGCTTCTCCCATCCCATTATCTAATAAAACAATATTGTAGTATCGTGGTAATTTGAATATTTGTGATATATGGCCCGAACAATATCAGTCACACACACACACATCCGACATTTCAGAACTTTGTTCTATTCATTCGGCATATATGGTGGTCTTACTACAAGGTCACCTAGAGCGCGCGCCATACCCCCGGGGTTTTAAGGCTTTCACACCTGCATAATGTATGTATTCATAAGAACTAAGGGTTGGATGACATTGTTTTTGATCATCATCTAGATTCTAGAAGATCTAAACATGGTCTGCCTTCAGAATATCAATACAGGGACGGTGAGACGTAGCACGTCATATACAAACGGCCAGTCTTCTCACAGTCACTTCTCACAGATCAATTCGATAGATGGCGCCGCCACATAATGGGATCATTGATCTGCGACCAGTCACTGTGAGCCTTCTAACTGTCGATCTGTGTGATCTGATTATATAAATGTATATTTAGACATTATCTTACCGACAACAGAGTTATAAGCTCGATACATATATTAGACACCCTTATCGCTGTACTAATATTCCAGCTATACCGTGCTATGAGATACTATTTCAGTTTAATTACTAATTATAGGCATATATTTATTGCTTTTATAATAATACTTTTTCCTCCATCATATTCACCTATACACCCGATGGGGCCGAGGGTGGAGGAAAAACGCGACTCCATAGCCAAGCGTTAGGATGCTCCACCATGCAGTGTTGTTTCTAGAATTGCTATGAAGTGGACCCTGCGAGCTATGCCCGTTGATGAAGGCATGAAGCCATTCGTTTCGTCGACCCACACTCATTGGTAAAATTTGTAAACAGTACGTAACAACACATGACAAAACTAATTACCTCCAGTAAGTTATTCATTACTCAGAATATTTAGCAGTGTATAATATAACAGACGTGGGTTTGGTCGATTAATGGCAAATTGCGGATGGTGGAAATTTTCTCCGACACCGCGGGCATACTAAAACCCCATTGTTAATGAATGCTGGGGGGCCCCGTGGTCTAGCGGTAGCGTGCTGGACCACAGATCGTAGCGCGGCCGAAATGGACCTACAGGCTACACCTTTTATTGAGGGATTTGTCCGGATACCCAGGCCATATATATATATATATATATATATATATCACACAGACTTAATTACCACTTTTATATCGTCAATATATTGTATAATATACCTACCGAATATTATGGATTTGTCAGAGAGGTTCGATGAAACCGCTAAATTAAAGACATCAACAAAATGTCGTCACTTCCTGGCTTCGATTCATCATGGGGAATATTTTATGTTTGCATGACCATGATGATCATCATAACGTGGCACTAAGGACACATGCAGTATTTATGTACAATGTATGTGTTGAAAATTACCAGTGAGAAGCAGATTGAAACGGCGTTATCCAGACTTAATATACACGTAAAAAACACGTCGCGATACGTAACAAAATTGCATTACGTGTTGTCTACGCAAACACTACGTGTACGTGCGGATGGGAGTGTACTTCCGGTGACTCGCGTCGATCTCGGATCTCGTCGATCTCGACCCACTTCGTTCTCGGCCCACCTATTTCGTTGTTAAAGTAGTATTCCTATGTTTTGTTTTATATAATTAAATGGACGGCTTAATTAAATATCTGTGTGTTTGTGTACAAAATTAAATGTTACTTGAATGTGTCTATGCGTGCTATCGTGCTTCTAATAATCATGTCAATATCGGTTCTAGTTGCTCTAGCATTGTTTCATCTAGTAGATTGTGCTTGCTGAGCATGTTTGACTTCTGCGAGTAAACAATGTTTGGCGCAGGAAGTGGTAGTCGTTTTAGTCAATACAATAAAACACTGGAATGTGTCGTACAGTCGGGCCGTACTCGATCTGCAGAAGATGCCTTCGGCTTCTGGGCAGAATACGAGAACGGCGACCGTTCTCTCCCCACCAGCTCTTCCGATCATGTGTCCGCCTGTATGGACCACGAGTGTAGGCCGACGTGGGTGGATGAATGTTGTTTAACAATTTAGGCCATCCAGTGTCCTAGGCCCCACGTGGGTGGCCTGTTACTTAGTATATTTATTCAAAATAAACCGTTTGATATTTAGATTATCCCAATAGACTATAGGCCACTGTATATAGGCTCTATGAATATATATATATATATATATATATATATAATTATACAGGTGTAATTATATGTATAATGGTGATGATTGATGTTTTACGGCCACTTTTGTGCACAAGGTAGGCTAAATGGGCCGAGCGACTTCCAAGGGTAATGAGACGAAACAACCTTCAGATATGCACATACCGGGATTCGAACACGGGTGGTAGTGATCTGTGGTCCAGCACGCTACCGCTAGACCACGGAGGCGCCCCATAATTATATATATAATTATATAATTAGATGTATACTTTATAATTATATGTATAATTATATATAAATATATATATATATATATATATATATAGTAATCGACATGGGCCGAGATCGGCGACATACAAACAAGCATCTACATAAACACTTTAATGCAATATGGGCCGAAATCAACATATATTTATGATACCACGTCGATCTCGGCCCATTGACATTATGGCATGAGCAACGATTTTAATGTTAATCGCTTGGAATACCTGGGCCGAGATCGACGTCGGCCGAGATCGACGGACCCCATTATGACTCATTATAATTATTCTCCACATATATATTTAGTTTGAATTTATTTGTTATATTAACTAAACGGTCCATGAAAATATTATTATCGAGAAAATATTATCCTAATTAATATTAATAATAGTTAGCTATATCTAATCATCTACGCTAAGTCATTAAATGTGTGATGTTTACAAATGGCTTACCTACAATCCAAAAATTTGCTCACAGAGAATCGTTAGCAGTAGTACACACCGAGTTAAATATTACAACACTTGGTGTGGGGGGAAGTATTATTTTCAATCGAATATATCTTCGTGAAAATTCGGGTTTTATAAACGCTTAAGAACGTCACCTTTGTTACCTGACATAACACCAAACAACCAAAGGCTGATATAGCACTCATGTTACAAGTGTGGTGCCATCTGGTGATTAGTCCAGACACTCGAGCTCTTTTCACTGGCTAGATCGCGTATGAAATGAATCGAATAGGCTAAGACCATAACAAATATTCAGGTTATAAATATTTGGTTTATTTTATATGTCTTTTCATAACCCTACCGTGTGTACTTATTTATTAGATCTGCGCCAATTCAGGAACGGTAAGTTTCGAGGACTATATTATGGCGGGTATACCGGAAGTTGTTACCGGCTGTGCGTTATAAGGTCTTTCTATGGCTTTGTTTTTCGTTCTGGAATTATAAATTACCCGCTAGACCTATATTCAGTATAAAGCCTGTAAGTATGACCACATTATTTGTTTTGGTGTGTTAGTAGACTTTTTCACCAATATCTTATGTCTGTTGGATGTTACTTGTCAACAGTTATATACCGAAACAAGCTTAGAAGCTGTCATTTAATTTTAAGTAATAAGACTTTATACGTGTTTTAACTGTTTAGAGATCTACACCTACTGGCTACTGTCGGCGTTATGAATTTGGGCAAATTTGGGATCTAGATCTATCACTATGAGTAGGACTAGATGTAACCTTATGTAGTTTCTAAACCCAAGTCCACATGTCCAGATCGTTTTTTTCAATTTTGTTAGAGTCAAGAGTGTATTAATAAACGAAGTGGATAGTCACAGTGGTTGAGGAGCCGAACATCGGAAACCTATTCGCGGTGGCTAAAGGTCCGCTGGCTCCCGATAGTGCTGAGGGGAATCGATACTCCAGCCCATCGCTGTAGGCCACAGCCTCTTACAGTTACAGGGGTTTATGAATTACATGCATGAATTACTGCTGCTGAGACTCCCGCCTGAGTTCTTGGATATTTATATCCGAATCAATCTAAAATAGTACTCAATCCACGGCTTTTTACCACCAGCATACACGGTTCCAACAGTGACATGAAAGAAAACTTTTCAGGTCAGTGGTTTTGATGCTCAGCTTCCTGCTCTGCATCTGAGCACCAGATTAACACACATTGAGTGCTCGGACCTTTAGCGGCATCGAACAGGTTTCTGATGCTCGGCTACGCAACAACATCAATTAATCAAATCAGTGAGTGATTCCTATTTGGCTATTACCGTAACATTGTATTTGTAGGTATGTAACAAAATAAGTTTAATTAAAGATAGAGCACTAATATGTAATACTTGTTGAAAAACTAGAAATAAACATTCCAATGGTATCTGTTTCATGATTATAGAATGTCGGATTTATGGCTACTTAACATAGAAATAAATTGGAAGGTCTGTGACCTCAAATCCAATTTTCACCAAAAAAATTCCTAACTCTTAATATTCAATGAAATGGCTTGTCTAAGTAACTAATGATGTCTAAAAAACTACTTGAAGTCTAAAAAACTAAATAAGTAACTGCATTATGATGTCTAAAAAACTACCGTATATACTCGCATATAAGTCGACCTGGCAGATAAATCGAGGTCAATTTTTTAACCTGTATTTCTTTCCTCAGGCATATGCTCACTGTATAAGTCGAGGTCAAGTATTAGCTTAAAGTCCCTCAACATCTGAATCATTGTCGTCATTCAAGAAAAAGCTGACCCAGTCGTTTCAAACTCATGGTGTCAGTGAGTGTGTCATAAATGTATATCCAATGATCTGCTCATTGGATATACTCACAAGATGTTTCATATTATCCTTTGATCTGTTCTAATTATACTTCATATAATTGAGGATAATCTCCCATAGATTGACAAGGAAGCAATCAGAAGTCATTACATTAAAAAATATATCATTAATTGCAATTCCTTATGATCACAGAGAGAAGACAATTCCTTTATGGTTGTGTTCGTGCAATTCAGTGATCAGATTATTTCCTGAAACAAATCATGTTGGTGACAAAATATGTATTTTAATGTATTTGAAGATATACTTGAAAAATCAAATACTTCGTGAAAGTATTTAAATACAAATACTTTTCTTTATGGTAAGCTCAAATACTTGGATTTTTTTTTTAAATACTTACAAATATAAATTTATGTATTTGATCTCATACCTGGTATGTATTAATATGCCAGATATAAGTGACAGAGTGATTGTTATTGGATAAATCTGAAAAAGCATGTTTTAATCAAGTACATGCATTTAAATTTTAGCAAGCCAGACATATTATTATATTACATATTATTTGTACAGTGCCTATGAATGGCCTCATGCTAGTAAAGGTACTTTATTAAATATACACGATTAATAATATTTCTACATCTCACTATTCCCTATCTTAAAAATGGTGATGCCCACAGGCCATTAAAAGTCGATTTAATCAGCACTTTGAACTGGATTATTTAATATGTGGGTGATCGTTTACACATTTTGACATTATTTATGATATTTGTGAGTATAGCTGTATTAGTCTTCAAAATTTGAAATGAAGCTGAACTATCCCTTTAATATGATATATGAAATCCATATTTATATCATAATATTAACATAAAATGCCAAAATCACTGAGATCAAACAAATGAACAGGAAAGGGACAGAAAAATCCACAATATAAACAGGACCGTGTGCTTTTATTTATGACAAACAAAGACAATTGGCCAATCAGGAGAGAGTATTTGAGTCAGATGACCATCATAATGCCAAATAGATGTTTACCAGCCAAGATTACCAGCCCACAAAATTCTCTCTCTTCCTTCAAGCATAGTTCTTATATTCAATAAATATTTATAAATATGACATTTGAAATGGTCACAGCAGTAGATTTTGGCATTATTTCAGATCAGGAAATTATTGGATGATAAACATCTGGCATTTATCATGTCCGATGAAAATTGGTTCAAAATCCAGCCTACAGGTGGGAACAGTATTATTTTTTAGCGATAGTTGGTGAAGTATAGGCATGAGCGTTTTAAACTATGATATTTTTCTGAGGGAAGACATAACTCTAATGTAGACGTTTGTATAGTTTTCTGAGGCATTTGGTTATGATGGGAATATGGCATATTTTTGTAAAATTATCAACACATTTTCATAGGTCTTCTAGAGTTCTTGGTTGGACTAAATTGATCAAGCAAAGAATTCCTGTGCGTTTCTTCCACAGCGAAGAGCTCCAAAATAGCATAAAATCATTCTGCAGGAAACGAAATTGATACTACCCCATATCTTGCCTCAAAATGGCAGTAGCCCGCCCGAGTTAGTGTTTTAGACTACTCACTAGCCCGAAGACAAAATCCGGGTTACCAAATTTTTCGGCCCTGGTCCAAACAAATGCATATTAGAGTGAATTTCAGACATACTAATTGTTTAGATCTACAGCCAACTCAATTTTCCAAATAATCTGTCATCACAATAAAAAAAGTTCCCATACCACGTAGTGCAAGAACGCTGCCAACAGCCTGCTTATCATAAAAGATTTTAAAGTATTTATGAAAAACAATATTAAAACAGCAAAATCAGTTTTTTCACGCTGCGCACTGTCACAGATGGGTTTATTCCAAAAGCATCTCTGAGCTAAATACAGATGTCGGATATTGGTTTGCGATTTTACACGATGCGTTTTAGATTTGCATAGCAATCCATGTAACTTGTAGTTGTATAGCAATTCACGACACAATACTGAACAAAATGTTCATTGATATTGGGGGACTATATATATATATATGTGTGTGTGTATTATATATGTATTATATATTGTAAAATTACTATATGTGTACACTATAAAATTGGAAATAAATACTTACCTACAATAAGTGATGTTTATGGTATCTGCTATCATACAATATTGGCAAACTGGAGCTGAGCTTTGACCACCTGACTAGGAACATCTGGCAGTGAAACTGTTTGATGTCTTACAGTCACACTATATAGTTATCTGGTTCTGTCTTATATCTTCTTTATTTATATTTCTACCACTTCAAAACTAATAAAAACATCACTTAATTGAATACCCAAATACATAACAGTGTACTATATATTTAGAGGGAAGAAGCCGGAACTGGACCCAAGAAAGGTGGGTGCCTGATTACTAGTCGGACTCGTACCTCTGGGAAACTGGTTTCTTGTACTTAATTGTATGTGTGTATGTAACAGGTTAATATTTTTCAGGTGGGTGTGATGTTTTGTTGGGAGGATTAGCAAGACATGGCCCTGCCAAACTACAGAATACAGCCAGCATCCATGCCACGTGAGTTCAGTTAAGACGATAACATTGAGTTTCATCCTAATGATAATAATAGTTACATAATTATTAGATCTGTTCTTGTAAAATTGCTCTCATCTACTTTGCAGTATAAACAATATATATACTTGTATTAATTTTGTACAGCTTTTATTACAGAGTTTAGCCTTGTTTATAAAACTGTGATCTGAAGTTGTTTTTCTTGTTGACCTATGTTAAGCACAAACCCCATTTATTTCAATTAATTTACATACGTTACACGGCCGCATTTAAGGTGAGTGTAGCGTTTTACAGGGACGCTAAACCTGTTATCTCTGCTGAAGCGAAATAAATTATTAAAATGTGTGTCCTCTTATCAGCTGGATGTCAGGATTAAGCAAGTATTTTCCATTCTCCTGTAAAGGTTTTAAGTGTTTATAATTTTATATATATTCAGTGACAAGTACGCTATGGCTTTAATTACCGCAATACTCCATGGTATCAGATCCAAATTACGCATTTATTGGGTTAATGAATAGATTTGACTGATGCCTATTTTTGGTCTGGTTATAGCAGGGGATCATTTAAAAAAATAAAATTCATTATTACCTCATACTGTAGCATTTTGATCGTAGAATTGTACCAGTTGCTCGGTTTTAGTCATCAGTTCATTTAGATACAGAGTCGATGTTGACTTTGTGTTGAAAATAATAAATGTTAGCTTTTGGATTGCAGCCTTTTGTTTATGTTAACTCATGGATAGATTGACTCTGTGACTATTTAATAAGATTGTTTTCTTCCTATGGTGTCCCAATCACATCTGGTAAAAAAGTAAAAAATTATCTTTTCACATTTTGATCATGCTCCAAACAATAGAAGGGATGTAAATTATTTTTCGAGCTGTAGACCATGCATGGAAAAATTAAGAATACACAAATGGGTGGGGGGAAATTTGGTATTTCACGTCTCTTGCTGTATCTAAAATCTGCAGTTGTTGCATCGAATTTTTCGAGGGGCTAGACTCGTAGAAATAACCGAAAGACATCGACCACAGATACTTCGTGCAGAAGCTAGCTTTAGCGGCTTGTGACGGGGTGTTACTGGACACCGGTGATATAATGACAGGCGTTATTTTGTTTTATTTCTCCATGTCTTTATTTATATACACTTACTGCCATAATAGTTCTATATCTGACTGCTGTATGTTTCAGAGCTACAAGCACACAGTTACATGCCCCTCTCTCACGCTAGATACCGCAACTCTTATTCATCGCATTCATTTTCCGCAGGTCAATCCAGCTCCGGCGGCTCGGTAAGCGTAATCATAGCATTTGAAATCCTCTAACATTTTGCCTCCATGTTATGTATGTGTCATATATATATATATGTGTGTGTGTGTGTGTGTGTGTGTAATTTTGTGGCTTGGGTTCTTCACCAAGTTTGACATTCAGACATTTCTAGTAACTGGATCATGGATGACTCTATATTCCAAAATTCCATACTTAAGTGTCTTGTTAAACAGGTCTTATATATGAACACATGCTAGCTCTGTTATGTTTCATATCTTTGGACCAGTGGCCCGTGTTAAACTGTCTGGATTTGTTTAGTTTTTTTGTATCCATCAACCAGCAGTCTTTAAAGTTTCCAATGATAAATCAGCATCCGGACACGCATTATTGCCCGGTATAGCTGAGTAGGGGACTAGACGGGAAACGTTCAGGTTATGGGCTCAATTCCCAGGTTATCTGGTATCTGTGGAATGTTACATCCCCACTTAAAAAGGCTATGAGGTGATGATGTCAGTTCTCCCCAGGTGGCAGTCCCCTTATGTGCCAGGCGTAATCAGCACAGAATCTAAACAAAGCAGTGGCCTAACTATGGGTGTTGTCATCCGTGAATCTTTGATCCTATATCATTAATTAGACTTCTTTTGATCCCCTTTTGTATTTGGTATTATCAGTGCTGTTTACACTAGCTGCTCATCTTGTCCCATCAGTTGTCGGTGTAATGCCGATGAATGCACTGTGTGGCATTATACAAATTCGGGGACACTCTCTGTGCATTATGTCAATTCAGATCCAATGTATAGTGTTATTGTTATATAATTTCGGGCACTATGTTTGGCATTTTATAATTTAGAGCAATTTATGTTGGTGCAGTAGTTCACCAAAATATCAGCTGAAATAATTCCTCGATGAGTCTTAAAAGATTTTGCACAGAATTCAGGGGAACTTACTACCACAATATGAGAAGCTAGATTATTTGAAATATTTCATATTACCATGCTGTATTTTAATTAGCAAGTCAGATTCGCTTTCCCATAAACAAATCTCAATCCAAGTACACCAAGGCTAATGGAATAGGAGTGAAAGATATCAGAATGCACATTAAGCAAAACACTGTAGTACCTTAGACATGCTAGTGCCAAGTACAAGTGAATGTTGATATGGCTCAACAAAATTCTAGGAGATTACGTAATTCTAGCATTACAGTTTGAGCGGTGCGCTGCGTAATTTCTGATACACTGTGTTCTGTCGTATCATTAAAGCTACATAGGTAGCGGAATAGGTGAAGAACCCAACCATGTGTATTATTTCCATTCTATTGCTAAGCATTACTGCTGTTTCTTTGGCCATCGTGTAGGGCATATATACATTTATACTGTTACTGTGCATGGTAGATTGTTACGTGACAGTGGCTGCTGTGTAGAGCTGGTTTATATCCCCGTTCATTCTGGATTAATTAGAACATTTATCTGCTGTGCATGTATGCTCCTTCTGCTGGTGACTATATATATATATATATATATATATATATATATATATATATATATATATATATACATACATACACTGAAGCTCAGTGGTGTTGCATGGTTACATATAATATATGCATATATAATGGCTGTGTGGTGAAATTGCTTTGAGTTTCACCTACAACAAGCCAACATCCCATTTGGTTTCTGCTTTTGGTTATTAGGGTAGTCCAATGAGTTTATTTAGTAGTGTGTGTGTGTGTGTTTCCTTTCTTTTGGAAATCCTAGTCATGCCACATAACACTCATACCTAGCATTTAACCATAGAACAAGGCTCTGCATGTAGCTGAATGACCAGTCTGTCCAGTGTAACAAGCTCAGAGTAGTTGACTGACCAAGAACTCTGCTCATTATAACAAGCCCTTTTCGGTTGTTTTCGAATGACCAGTCTTGTGTTGCCATTATTTCTTGCTGCTTGTCTGACTTTAACCAGTACTTTTAGTGATAATAATAAGATCAGTAGCATAGATCCGGTGTCTGCTCCATGCTGGTTGTTACTGGTTATGTCACATAGACTCAATTCACTTGAGGCAAAACAACAATGCTGGTGTACGTGTTGGTGCGTGCGAGATCAGTGTGTATTCTGTATTTTCTGCCATCTAAAGACGTGGTGTCGTATGTTGCCATGTATCGTTATTGTCAGTTGGCTGCACAATTTAATCAATAGTTTACACTTTGCTGTAATCCCATGATTACTACGTACAGAAGGAGGTCTGTTTGTGAATACCACAATTGTGATAACTGTCCCGGCTGGACATTCCTCACAGTGCTAATGTCGCGCTGATCCTATGAGTACATGTCAATAATTTTACAACTTCTGTTAGCATTTTTTAAATACAGGCTAAATGTGGCCTTTGGTGCAGTACTGTGCCATCTTGTCAATGACAGACACGATCTGTTGAAAGTGTAGGTCCCAATATGGTGATCTTAGTTTGAGTTATCAAGCGAAATAAAATACATGGAATTTCTGAAATTAATTGACTTTAAATGTGTTTGTAGTCTGTAATTGTTGACTGGCGATTGACATGTAACAACGTGTGTGTGTCGTGAAGAAGCTTACAGAGGCTGCGGCTTGTCGAATGATATCGTATTAATTGGCTTCTCCCGTTGTCTATTCATGATGTGTTTGTTTAGGAGAAGAGCTCCAATCCGTTTGTTAAGAGTGACAGCTCCCATGGACATCCATCCTTCCATCCCATCAAACTGGGCTCGAAAGGCAGCGTAAGTACTGTTGGTTTAATTACATCAACTGTTAAAAATACAAATGATGACGTGTAACGGTTACAGTGGCCCAGGTTTTCCAGCTGATTATTGGTCATGCGTTTAAGTAAAATTAACCATATAATATTCTGTTTAATGCCGTTTCGCCGTGCAACTGAGCAAAAGTCAGATTCGTATATATAATGTTATAATCATTCTCATTGTTGGTGCCGTTTGCCTTTTTAATTTTTCAAAAGATGGATATTGTAAATACAGTGCGCACTGATAGTAATACGTTATATGTTTATATCTTAATTACCATTCGTCGTTATGAATTCCCGAGTGACGGTTCTTAAGCGATTTGGATGTAAGTTAGTGGGCGGTTCTTCGCTGTATGATTGACGCATCGCTGGCCACCCAGACATGGGACCAGTTCCAATTATAGGGATGGATAAATTGGAAATGGCACGCTTTGAATTGAAATTAGAATTGGTAAAACCCACAGAAAAATTTCCTATGCAATTTCCTTTATATATATATATATATATATATATACATATGTGTGTGTGTGTGTGTGTATCTTTGATTCCATTTATTGAAAGCCTTTGTAAACGGATTCCAATATATCATTGTTGTGATACATTTTCAATCCATATTTGTCATGGTACATTTCTTGATTTCATTAGTAGAGCTAGTAGGATTATTTAATAACATTTGGATTATGCTTGGTGTCCGGCTGTCAAAAAAAGGAATCTGAACTTTTTTGGAACTGGCTCCATGGCTGGGATTGCCGTTATCCATTGTAGGAATGTGTGTAATGTTCTGTGGTACCAGTTCTGTCCTGTGATTGCATGACATTCTTAATATTGGTTATGCCGTAAAGAAATTTAATGTTATGTTCACATAAATGTTTGGATCTCATTGCTGTGACTGGCACAGTTTGCTTCATATGTCATTGATCCATTCAAATGGATTAAATTAATGCATGTCCTAATCATGAGGTTGCATGGTGGGTTTTTTAAAAATAAAGAATTCGGTACAGTTGAAATGTGGGTGTCATAATCAAATGGCATGTGTCTGGCAGTCCAGAATCTTGTTAGCATGACCCTGCACCATGCCACAAGTTTCTGGGATTCTTGCTGTATTGAAATCTTGATTTGTTTTTGTTATAATGTCTAAGTTTGTAT
Organism: Paralvinella palmiformis; assembly: GCA_025642065.1. Lineage (NCBI taxonomy): Eukaryota > Metazoa > Annelida > Polychaeta > Terebellida > Alvinellidae > Paralvinella > Paralvinella palmiformis. The sequence goes on from JAODUP010001254.1 coordinate 50,302, forward strand.
TTTGCTACAGGGGGATTCTAAAACCCCGAAGCCGCCAAAGCCCCCAGACAAGCCACTTATGCCTTATATGCGTTATTCAAGAAAGGTGAGTAGACAAGTAAGTGTACTTTGAACAAGGAGACAGTAAGATTTGATATATTACAACATATAGGATAAGACCCTTCCCTTGTCCAGCTGGTATGCCATCTGTTCAGCTCACACTCTCCATGTCAGCATTGAGTCTGAAAATGTCCTGAATTTTCTTTCAAACATAAGGTTTTCTTCATTTAGAATGTTTCAAAAAATTGGTCTTTGCGTGTGTGTGTGTGTGTCATTTGTACATCAGTGAAACTCTAATCTTTCCGTTGTCAGACGACAGAAGCACCTAATTCACCAATTATTTGTTAATTGAGAACTTTTCTTCATTGTTGGGGGCCACATCGAAGATGCTCCAAACACTGACTGTACTATTATAGCCTTCCCACGGCCAAACACCTTAACGTTTTGTTTTTCTAAACAACCCACTACCCCCACTTTGGCCCTGCCCTTTTGACATCAGACAATACTCCTGTGCTGACATAGCTTGTGTGATGTTGGATACGTTTATGTATAAGCTGTAGTAGTACTGCTGCACTTAGTGCTCTATCTACAACTAACAATACACGTAACATGCTCTTTCTAACGGCTGTAAGCTCTTTTGTTCTAGCCCTCGCTCTATCTCTACGCACTTAATCTATGCTCACCAGATCAAGTCATATAACGCGTGGGTTCACTGAAACCCATCTGTATTGTTAGTTGGGTAGATAACTTCGGTGTTGTGCTGAAAGTGCTAGCACCTTGGGGCTGTTGGACAGCAGGTAAACAAGAAATCGTGGTGTTGCCATGGCGACTTCTTGCAGCGGTAACCGTAGGTAAATTTATGTGAAGCGAGCTTTTCTCAAAGTTCGGGCAGCAGGAGGACTTTGATATGCGGAAGATTCTTCTTCTTCTATGGCCCCAAAACAAAAAGGCATCTCATTTATTCTTTAGTATTGATTAAATTTTGTTTTGTTGTGGCCTAGGAAAGGAAAATTGAACTGTGGGACTTAATTGTGGACTGTGTGTGCATGCATGCACTCTTTCTCCAGATATTTATTAACACTCCTGAGTGTGTGTGTGTGTATATATATATATAATGTGTGTGTATATGTGTGTGTGTTGTCACCTTATTTCACCTCAATGCAAGTTAACTGATCTTAATAGCATCATTTAAGTCTGTTTTATTCAGCCTCATGCCTTAGCATTTCCCGTGTCTGAGAGGTAGCAGCACTAGTTGAGAAATTGCTGATGTTTGGTCAAAATTATAACTTCAGTCAAATGTCTTCCTCTAATCAATAATGAGTACCGCTGTGGTACAAAGGCTAAAACATTGCATTGCAGTCCTCCAAGTTTCCCAAGGCAGGAGCCCCGTGGTCTAGCAGTAGCGTGTTGAACCACAGATCACTACAAACCGTGTTCAAATCTTGGCATGGGCATATCTGAAGGTTATTTCATCTTTGACCTCACTTCATTACCTTTGGAGGTCACTTGGCCCATTTGGCCTACCATGTGCACAAAAGTGGCCCTAAAACACCAATCATCATCATCATCTTCCCAAGGCAGTCAGCCCTTCGCCCGATGTCCAACATGACCATCATAAAGACTAAGGAGTTCTTCAATGAATTAAGCTGCTGGTTTTAGCATCTGCTTGATTTGATCAAGTTTTGATGTGTTTCATGATGGCTTACATAATGTGATAGAATGGGAAAGTCTTTATTTGAATATCCCATGTAAGCCATGTTTTATAGTACATCACATCATACATTGAACAGCCGAATGTCCTACAGCAGACATCGCATGCAGCAGGTAGTTCTGCCATATAACCGTCATTAGGTTGTACAGCATTGTTCTAATGTAGCGGGTGTTCTGCTGGACTCACATGTTACAGATAGTATATCAGACTATGCACGGCACATTTCAAAACCAGCAGTGCCTAGTGCCAAATAGTGCACTAGTAATAGATCCCAGGAACTGGGTGCTAATTTTACCTGCATTTCTACTTGATGGGCTTTCCTAGCAAAAGGTTAATTCTCTTGAAACACCTGGGTTCAGACTTTATTTCATATTTGCAGGCTAATTCCGAAATTCTGTTATTCAATCATCTGAATAAACTAGGAAATAATTTATTTTATTATTAACATATGATGCCAAGCCGTCTTATAAAAATGTAAATGGGTCGCACTTTGTAAATTAATTTGTTTGTAATTTTTCATTTTGCTTTTGGTCCACAACCAATTCTGCATTATGTATGATACATTTTGATACAGGATACAGATATTTATGTTTAATGATACCGATGTTTAGACCTTTTAACTGACTTTTGCACACCAGGGACTTTTTACACACTCAACACACGTATTTCTGGCTAAGCCTCTCGTATAGGATTATAACAACGATACAGTTTGTAGGTAATGAGATTCTCTACATTATGCTAAAACCTATCCTAGGTATAACAGTAATCATACTAAACTCAATAGTTAGTACATAGATCAGTATGTTTTGGATCTGTGCGCGTGTTTGTTTGTGTGTGTGTGTGTTGCCTCATATCCAGGTATGTATGACAATTATTGTTAGCATGCTCTGCATTTCGATGCTGGTGGCAGGTTGTCGTGTGACTGAAATGGCTCCAAGCATCGGCGAAGCATTGGTTTTTGTGGCGTTTTAATGGCAGGTTTTTAAACTGTGGGTTTAGGGCTGTGCCGTCTTGTTATGATTTTGAAGCCATTTCAGTTGAAGGGCAATTATCTATATGGTGGATGAAGGACTTGATTTGGTACAGCCGGATCGTGCTTCTTTTTCTATCTTTCTTGGCTAAATATGCTGATGTATAACTTTTAACAACTGCCAGTCAGCAATTGATCAGTGGACCAATAATATAATGTGATAACAACCAAGTTTTGGAAATCAGTATAGTTTGGCGCTGGTTTTTTTTTCTACTGACGACCAAGTAAACATTCTTGGCTAAAATTATGCAAATATTTTAGCTCATATATTGGCTCATATTATGCAAAACTGGCATTGGCTTTGAACAGTTTCCAATGTGAGTTTTGATGTTTGACTGAAATTTTGAGTGTTCTGCAAGTGAACAATTTTATAGGCAACTTTTTTTATTTCTGGCAAAAATTCTGTAAAAAGATTTTTCGATTTTGAAACTGCTGATATCTGCTCAGCGTATCACAGATTAGTGCAAATAGAAAGCTCTGGCATTAGCAAATTACTAAGTATTAGTGATATTGGAAATGTTCCAAGCTAGAAAAGCGTGCAGAATTCCGAAATGGACAGACACATTGCTGGGTGAGCAGACTTCCTGTATGGTCCTGAAATTTTGGGCTGTGCATTGCCTTATCATTAATGCTTGATCTCTCTGCCTATAATCGTAGTCAGTCATATTGATAGGCAATCTGTAGTTCTCTTTGCCAGACTCCCAGTCTTGTATCCGACAGCTAATGATAGTATAATGATGTATTTACTCAGTTTGTTCATCAACAATCGCACACAGGGACCTCTCGCCTAAATTGTTTGTATTATCCTGTAATTATTAATAGCTAAGTAATAAATATATCTATATATAACTGATATCTTGTTCTCTAATAAACAATATATATATATATATATATATATATATATATATATATATATTATTATTAGATTTAGTAGACACTTTCTAGTCTTTATGATGTTGGCATCGCTGTTTGGGCGAAATTGTGTAAATATTTGGACATATTAACAGCTTCCAGCATAATGAGATGTAATATCAAGTAATGAGGTCCCTGTCCTGTGCGCTGCCTAGCTACACTCTATTGATTTGCCTTGTGTCTGTCTGTAGGTGTGGGACTCGGTAAAGGCCTCTAATCCCGATCTGAAACTTTGGGAAATTGGTAAGATCATAGGCCAGATGTGGAGGGACCTGAACGATGATGAAAAACAGGAATATATGGACGAATACGAAGCCGAGAAGGTAATGTATGGCTCGGTGTGTCTATTGGCTAGGTGTTGTTAAATGTGTTGAGCCTCGATCCGTGCTTATTGTTTACATAATGTGCCTCGTTCAAACAGATTGCTTTGTCTTCTCCTGCTGACCATCCTGTGTTGTGGACGATGCATCACGGATGTTGCTGTGGTAATGCATTCCACTGCTGTAAAGACGTGTATTCCTGTTGTGGCACCTTCCATGGTGTTGTATTTAGATGCTGTTGTGGTGCCATTGTTTTTATTAGTCATCTTCTCTCAGCATGTTACTGTGGTGTGTGTGTGTGTGTGTCACACACTGATTTTAATATGTTATCTATTTGAAAAATCATCGCTTAGTCATCATGTTGTATTATAAGCTAGATGTAAAGATCTAATTCAGTAATTAGCAATGACGGATGTTTTTCACTTCTAAAGATGGTTTTGTTGTTCGGGCAGATTCCCAGGCTGTCGCTTAATCAGCACAGCCTCTATGTCGGAGTGGTTGAGAAACCTCCTCCCCCACCACTCACAGGGGAGCAGTACGGAAAGATGGAGCCGAAATACCCTGAGGGTGGTCACTGCCAGAGTGTTTTACGTCCTCAGGGGGTTTTTAACGCCCCCCCCCCCTTTATTTTAAATAATTCAGTGGAGACGGCAGCGCCATTTAACGTGGTCAGCCACCCACGATGTTGTGAGGCGAGAAATTAATCTCTAGAAAGGTTTCGACCTCTTATGGGGTTCAAAACTGTGACTGTTGGCACCAAGTGTCGGGATATTATTTATGCTTGAATTATTATGACAATGAGGTTCGGCAAGGCATTATCTAAAGCTGAATATTGAAGATCAGCATCCGATATGATCAATGTAGATCCTAACAGCACCAATCGTAAATACAACAATATGCAACAATTATTTAAGGCAAGTTGTAGTAATAATATTTAATAACAAGTTGTGAATCTGCCTATAAACTAACAAGACAAATGAATGAAGGCACAGATAAACTCAAATGGAGCATAATAACCTCCCAACACGATGAACACACACCAAACTTTGTAAAGTCACAGCCAACAGCCAACAATGTAGACTGCCAAATGAAATGATACAAAGTGCATAAAATTATGGAAACTTATATCAAATAATGTAGAAATACAAAACGGGCTGCAACAACGTTTGAACCAACATAAAACTTAAAAGACGAAGATGTCATCAAACAATCATTGCAACAGCTCGATTAAACAAAACTGCAATACAAAATTACCATTTTGATTAGATCTATACAATCAAAGTGTATTCTAAAATTTAAAATCGGATTGTAATTATTGAAATAGGTATTATTATTATTATTGAGATACAGGTAATGAAATTTTAGTTTATTTTGTAGAAATTTTTCCAATATTTTCTAAACACAATCCACTATTAATTACAGTATAATAAAGTGATAATGTAAAGTGATATATATATAAACAACATACTAAATAATGATTTATTATATGTATAATCAATATATTTACATGTGTATATGACTAGACTACTATAAACTGGAATGTGTGAGTGAGCGATAATATAGGATTTTAAAAACACTGCGATTTTTCTGCAAAAACCATTAGTTCAAAACAAGGGTGTGCATAAATGCACTGGGCGATTATTGCTTCATTATGTGATATGTGTATTTAAAAGTGTTTAAAGTGTTAACTTAAAACTTTCTTGGGCTTTCTCCAATGGTCAATTTCGATCTTTTCACCATGATACAACGCCTGTATTACGGTCACCATTGGGACCAGTGATTTGTGGCTGTAATTGAGGACTGGCCGCAATACAAGACAACCCAAATTTAGCTTCATTGAAAAGCTTGTTATTGAAATTTGACATTAGGTCTAGCACATGTTATAAACAAAATTTTATTCAAGGAAACATAATAAAAATAACATTAATATTATGCAAGAACATCGCATTGTGATAGATGTGTACAAATTCGTAACATTATTAAACTATTTTTACCATCACTATTTTTCGACGGGTCTACTTTTTGTTTGAGTGAAAGTTCATTTCGGTTTTTTTGTAGCCATTTTCAAAGATTTAGTATTTGTGATTGTATTGCGTGTCCACTAAATATATCTAAAATTACATGATTCCATTTCATAAATTGTGGTAGCATTTATACAGAAAGTGAGCGGCAAGTTTCTGTGTCTACGCATGTAATTAAACAACAGTCAATGAACACAAACAGTCTGGCATGGTGAGGCACACTGATAATGAAAAGCAACTTATCTAATTCTACAGTTTGCATGTTTTCTCTATGTCTCTTCGAAACTAATTATCATCATGTGTGAATTACTGCGGTCAGGTAAATGTTGTCATGTGGCGACTGGTCCACTCATCCATGAAAATGAGTACCTGACAGGACGCGATGGCTATGTGTTTGAGTAACGCTTTGCACCTATAATGGCAGCATGCGTTGTATGCTCCCTCGGGAGTTGAGATGTGTGCTGGGTCGGAGATAATAATATTGTACAGCGCCTCAGAACGGGGTTACCCGATTCTGGCACTATATAAACATGCATTATTATTATTAGTAGTAGTAATGTTTGGCATTATGTGACTGAATGGGTCATTGTATGTGATTCCTTTCTTATGGTACTGTTGTACTGGAGAACTTAAACTGGAGAGTTTAAATTTTGAACATGACACTACTTATGAGGGAGTTTTTCATCGAACCTAACAGCTGTTACAAATTCTAAAATTAATTTTTAATTAGTCCCATTTGGTGAAGCATTAAATTTTATGCGATATGCACGACCCTCATTTGAAATTCCAAGCGACACGAGACAACTGCAATTTTGGATATTATTAATATTTTCTTAGGCCATTGTTTTTTTAATACGCTGAAACTCGCCCCCGGGAAATAAAATTTACTTTTATTCTTTTTATTATTATTTTCCCGCCGACTTGGCTTATCTTGTGGGTTTTTTTCCCTTCAGATTGTTTATTTTGATATTCAAAATATATAATTTTAATGAAAGCAAACGCATACAGAATGTTAAAAAGGAAGATGCTTGAAGCATTGCTTATACAATGCATCACCCCTTAACATAAAATTTTAAACATTCATGACGAATTTAAAAATAAAAAGATGTGGAAGTTTAGCAGTCGGAGTTTTTCCCCAGTAGCTACTAACCTAAAATATACTCGATTATTTGGGGGAGAAGTGGGGAGGTATGACCACCTTAAACCTCAATAGTTTGATCTTAGTATACACGATACAGCAATCGGCAAGAAGTACTTTTCTGTCAGTCCTTCTATGTTTAATGTTCCTAAGAAGGCATTGATCACGTGATTTGTGGCCCAATTCAATGTCGTAAAGGTTATTTATATAAGCGTAGTGGCGGGAGTGGAAGTTCGACCACAGTGTGAGGCTTGTCTTGTTGAAATTTGGGGTAGAAACCCCATACTAGGTATTAGCACAATGGTTTTGCTTGTGGCATACATGAAAAAAAGCTTTCTTTCTCGCGTCACTCAACAAGTCCCCCATTTTGTCTTCCTTGACCTGTGCACTAAACGGCCTCATGGAGTGGGACATTGATAAGGATATATGTTATACAAAACATTGTTTTTTTTTTGCGACTGACCCTATGTTTTCAGTGAATTTATTTTGTATTTTCTCGACTGACTGACCCTAATTTTCAGGAAGCAAATTTTCCATAAAACAAGTATTCAAAAAACAATGGCCTTATTAATATAATATTATATTTATCAGCTATCCCAGATATAGCTGCTGTTGCATAATTATCAAATAGCTTGGTTAAAGTTTTTATTCTTATTAAGAATTTCATTTTAGTTCAGGGTCAAATAGATATCCTGTTATTTTTAGACGTCGGGTACCCATATAATGAATGATAATAATATCTCTGAAGTTGATATATGCTCATTTGGGGAGTTTATTGCTGTGATTCATGCATGATTAAAGATTGCGATATGATAACGTTCGAGGAAATGTCCACTTTCGTCATCTACTCATTGGTCAGCTATTGTTGACCATATCACATAATTCCTCGATAACCAAGTTTTGGTGTGGGCCAGTAGTTTTAGATCAGTTCCGTGTTTCGGCTTTGAAGAAGAGATTATACATTTATACCATCCTGTACCTCCACTGGAAAGAATATGAAGCGAATGCATTCCTTGGTGTATTCGAGATATGGGCCAAATTTATTGACATCACCCTGTCCGTTTCTACTTATAAACAGTGAGTGATTAACCAAGATCAAAACTGTGGGAGTGGTATCGGTCTGAATGATCGTCTTTAAGTCCACGTGAACAAATAATATGTCATGTCATTTATGAAATGTACAACATTCGAATAAAGCATTAAAGATCAAACTTGAAACTTGACAGTGTGATCTAAATTTAATTGATACATCTAGAATATATAACTTGAAACTTGACGGTGTGATCTAAATTTAATTGATACATCTAGAATATATAACTTGAAACTTGACGGTGTGATCTAAATTTAATTGATACATCTAGAATATATAACTACTATGTATCAGTTATGCAAAAGCGAGAATTTGTCGAAATCAGAACCGGATTAGTAACAAGCATATAGTTATTATAATATTCATTTTTATGTTGTCTATTAATAAAAATGTTATTAATATTTATCAGATACATTTATCTGTTACATTTTTATTACTATAACCTATATTACTGCATGATATTAGTTTATATTATTAATATACTATTTACCCCCCCCCCCTCTAGGCAGTATATAATGATGCCATGAAGCAGTATCACAGCTCACCAGCTTATCTTGCCTGGATCTCAACAAAAAACAAACAAGACACAGCCGAGGAAGAGGAGAAGGAACCGCCTCGTCCTTCGCGTAGTGTAAGTGTTATGATCCATATTATAAATGGGCTCAACCCACAAATGGTGCGAGCATCTCTGTCCGGTGCTCACCTAGTGTGCATTCCGGATCAGCCTTTCTTGTTGTTCCGCAGCTAGAAACATTTGTACCGCAAGTATTTTGACTTTCATGTGGTATCAGTACTCTGATTCTGTCTGTACCTGACATGGTGTGAGTACTGTGAACCTCATACAGTGTAATTACTATAATCTGTGTGTGGTATAAGAGGATTTATATGGCTCCTGTAAATTCCTTGAAAATCATTCAATTTTATGTCGCTGAAAGAAATCCTGAAAAACATCTTTAAATTTTTTATTTCTCTGGAAAGCACTGGAAAATAATTTCACCCCATCCTGTCTCCTCAGATTATACTCCATTCCTAACATGTCTTAAATTGGTTTGGTTCCCAGATTTCAATCTTCACAAAAGTCAGTGATAAACTATAATAATTAAAAACTTTACATAGTACCACTGAAAATCCTGAAAAATTCGATGTCCGAACCCAGTTGAAATCCTTGAATCCATATTTGGGATATGTTCCTGAAACCAACCCTGATATGGTACCATGGCAAGCATTACTATTCACGTGTAAACTGTAACAAAAAAACTTTAAAGGTGTAACACTAACAGTTGTTTACTTGTTTGTGTAATATATACAGGATGAATTGACAACGAAACATGTATTTATTTTCATATCTAAATTTTTTTATTAAAAGTGTATAATCAGCACGAAGAGAATCAAAGTAGGTTAGCTCAGAATCTGCTTATTTATTTTGATGCAGCATTTATTTATTTGATAAATTACATTTTGGTCCTAAAAATTCACACAGTTTGCACGTAATACGAAAGTTTTTTTTATATATCTTTGGAGATCCAGCAAATCTAACCTGGTGAATAGATGAGGTCAGCTCACATCCAATCAGGGTTCAGTTGGTCCATGTAGGTTATAAGGGGGCTGTTTTTGTGGACATTGCACTTATGGCCGGGAATAAGTATTTCAGATGGGATATTATTACCTCCTGACACCATTGAAGTCAGCTGGTTGGCTATAATTTCCCAACACATGAGTATGTACACACACACACACACACACACACACACTGTTTTATTCAGTCATCAACCAAAATGTTTTTTTCCTATTCGATAGCTGTACAAGTTCTTTATGATAATAAATTATCTTTCAAACGTGAATTATTATTGGACAGTGGGACATCATATCAACTGGATTTAATTACCATATCCATGTACATATAGATCAGTTGATTAATGATTAGTTAGGTCCTGGATAATCTTAGACTATCCTGCCTAATTTCCTCTAATCTCTACAAAGCCCCAACTCTGGATAGTTCAGACACGGTCACTGTCTTCCAGTTACAGATAAGCAGCGTCTGTCTGTCATAGTACGGTACGTTGTGTTACGCAAACACAGATGGTAGTTGTGAAGATACAAATTACTGAAAAGACATTTATTTTGATGCCCTATTTCAACGACTGAATTGTGGTTACTTTCAGAAACAGCAGCAGCAACAGCACGCCACCGAGTCGAGGATCAGCATACAGCCTGCAGAGGATGAAGACGGTAAGTCGGGATCCGTGCGGCATCCGTGCCGTGGTTTGTGTTGAAATTTAAAGACCGATAGTACACCTAGCTTAGTTTGTATCGTCTTATAGTAGACGTTTGATCCATCTTCGATGTTCCTCTGCCGCTCTTGTCGGTACAGATGTTATTAATTGTTATCATCATCATCATCAGAGGAGGAGGAGGATGATATTTAAGTACTAACCTGTTTAAAGATACCGTACGGACTCACATGAGGCTCTTATTGCTTTTAAGGGATGTTGGTGTCTGATATGAACGATTATCATACTGAAAATATTGTTCATCCATCCAAAAACATGTCAACGTACGGTACGAAATTTGCGTCTTTATTAAAAGGTCATAGAAATTTAGTATAAATTAACTGACATGAACGTCAATGGCAAGTATGCTGCTGACGCGTGCATAGAATGTGGGCGATGATGAATGAATCCGTACTAGAGTATTCATATATGTGTATCTTCATTTCTTTTCTTCGAGGGGGGGGCGCTGCATCAAATAGAAGCGCTTATTTATTTCAAATCATATTTACCCCCGGCCCCTGTTCAAGCATGCCCCTGTTTGAGCAGAGGCCCTTATTCGCGTGAGTACGGTATATCTTGTTTATAATATAATAATACATCTCTTGCTTAAACTATAAACCAATATTAAATATTCTGTACTGAGTAGCCTAAGATTTCTCTTTTAATCGATCCTATAACGGTTGGACTTGCTGAACCGAGTTTTACCTAGAATTGACGGGCCAGCAGATATACCGTGTTTAACCGAAACTCGTCCAGTCTAGGATAATGTCAGTGTGAACCAATGGAGAATTATTGTTGCATTCTGAGCCTTAAATTCGAACAGAACGACATTTCCTAGTGTCGGTTAATTTCTGAAGGAAGCAGCAAATATAACTATTTTCCATGAGGACATTATATCAGACCTGTGTCTTTTATTATGCTGAGTAAAATTTCCAAATAATTAACAATCCCTTTGCTCGGTTGAAAAATTGAAAGCTATGGATTATTAATGCTAGATCAAACGTGGTGTTTTGCCAGTCATGTGCCAGAAGCAAAACAAAACATGAAAATGTAAGGCTTTGAGCTTAATTGCCCACCCCGAGCATGAGCGGAAGGTAACATTTTCAAGTAGGACTAATTTATCTAAGATTTGATTACAGCCAAATATTGGTGGTATCTCCAGCGTGGTCTAGTGGGTGAAGCGCATGACATTTCAGGTCAAGGGTCGCGGCATCACAGCATTTCAGCGTACTGGCTAAATGTGCTAAAAGGTGCTGCTGTTGCATAAACAACTCATCAATCATAAATATCATCAGTCTTAATCATTGCATAGTTTAGTTTTTTTGGTCGTCAGTGGGAGAAGAGGACCTTTGGAGAGTTGGAAAGGAATTTTAAAAGAAGTATCCACGTTGTGTCATCAGCCTAGAATAAAATGTTCTACGATGTCTATATTGGCTAAAATAATACATTTTGTGCTCTTTACATTACAGATATAGACGATGGCTTCTCAATTAAGCATGTAGCTGCATCTCGTTATCAGAGGAATCACAGGCTAATTAATGAGATATTTAATGAGGCTGTGGTGCCTGACATCAGGACTGTGGTCACACAGAATAGGATGTCTGTACTGAAGCGTCAGGTGTCATCGCTAACTATGCACCAGGTACTGAGTACTGTTTGTGAATGTGGTGCTATGAATGGGCATTATTGTGAGAGTCGTGTGTGTGTGTGTGTGTGTGTGTGTCCACAATGCTATTCTCCTCACAGCTGTTCTCATGTGTCTCTGGTTGGCTAAATATTAACTTTTCACCCATCTGTCTTAAGCATTTACTTAACATTTAATCTGAACTAAAATATCTGGATTTGGGCTATAACCGATGAGATAGAATCAGTATAAATTGGAACAGTGACAGTCAACAGCTGTTAATTTATTAATATACAATAAGAATACATGCTAGGTATATAGTTTATGTCAAGCACGATTAATATGTGAATTTAGGTAAAATCTGGTGTGTGTGTGTGTGTGTGTGTGTGTGTGGGCATGTGTTGGTAGGAGTCTCTTCCACTAATCTGTATTGTTGTAAATTTTCTTTAGAAAAAGCTCGAGCATGAGTTATCTCAGATTGAAGAAAGACACGAAGCTAAAAAGCGAAAGTTTATAGAGGCCAGTGAGAAGTTTCATCAGGATCTGAAGAGGGTCAGTACTAGTTGGATTCCTTTTATTAATCTTTTCTTTTGGGGTCTGATTTTTTTTCAAAACTGGAATCCATTCATGGTTTGTTTGATTGAGGGTTTTTGTTGTATCGAAGCTGGTAGTGTACCCCACGGGCAAACTGCCCGGGTAGCAGGATAAAATGCCAGTGTTGCCCGTAACTGTTGTATTATTTATCTATTGATAAAAGGTGTAGATCGGAGCATTTCATTTCCTTTTGGGATTCCGTCTTGTCCCAGATGAGACCTGTGCCCGGTCTAAACAAAGCGATCACTCAACTGTGTAGTAGATGATAAATCTTGATTCAATTAGTGTTTCTTGTTGAAAGTTTTTAAATGATGCAGGTAATTATTTTAAGTAGCTGATGGTTCCTCATCTCCGGCTTGAAGTACCTCATATTTCATGTTGACTGAGGTAGTCTGTTAATAACAATATTCGATTTGGGATTGTAACTGTATTCATCAATACAGTGTTACTTGGTATGTATTGCAATTGTATCCCACTCAAACATTTATCAGGGCGGTGTCCACTTGACATCAGTCAGCTTGCGTCCATAGGTATTCAGCATTCGTTTAAAACTGGTACCAATTTTATTTATGCAGTTCTTCAGAGGTTAAAGGTTATGAAGTATTCATCAGTATACAAATGGATAATTTGTTGGTGACAATGAACATTCTGTAAGTCTCGTAAAGGATAAAACACTCGAAAAATGCTTTCTTTGGTTTGCAGAAGTAAATTCACTTCTTGTTGAGGACTAGCACTGAAAGAACACCTGAGACTGCTGCGGAGGCAAGGTGTGCAGTTCTTCATAATATTTCATTGACAGATTCAAATTATTTTCACACAGCAAACCAAAACTGGGAATGTGCAACTTAAAGTCCTGTTGGTAGTGCACATGTGGCCAGCATTTGAATCCCTCTCACCAACATCTTTAGGATGTTTTGTTTGATCATTTGGGTTAACCCTTGCTGTATGTCTGCGGTCTGGTCAGTGTCAAGGTCAGACGAATCACTCGACTTACTCACTGATTCGCTTTTAGAGCCGGTGACTATTATTATTATAAATTTTGATAAAAGGAGTGACCAGTGTTGCATGTTTCTGTATTTATTGTTGATCGACGATTGATCTCCCTCATCTTGACAGCTCTGTGAGGAGAAGCCACACGTGACAGAGGACATGTTCAGCACGATGATCAAAAAGGCGAAAGAGGAACTCCGTGAGAAACAGAAGCCACTGATGACAGCTGAAGAGGACAAGTTGAAGCAAGCTGTGAGTAATTAGTGAATGTAGTACATGAGTTTATGGCTGATCATAAAATAGTATCTTCCCTTTGTTGCTCATTAGTGGAAAAGATAATTTTAGTTGAAATTTTAACAATTTATGGCATCGGCTGTGTATTGTTGGTTTTGTTTTGTTGTTCGGGGAGAATCCCCAGGCTGTCGCTTAATCAGCACAGCCCCTATGTTGGAGTGGTTGAGAAACTTCCTCCCCCACCACTCACAGGGGAGCAGTACAGAAAGATGGAGCCGAAATACCCTGAGGGTGGTCACTGCCAGAGTGTTTTATGTCCTCAGGGTTTTTTTAACGTCCCCCTTTATTTTAAATAATTCAGTGGAGACGGCAGCGCCATTTAACGTGGTCAGCCACCCACGATGTTGTGAGCCGAGAAATTAATCCCTGGAAAAGTTTCGACCTCTTACGGGGCTCGAACCTGCGACCGTTGACACCAAGTGGGCTGTGTATTGTAGGATAATGGTATGCTTATATCTCTTGAGTTGCTTTCAATAATGTATGCTACCGAGCTGCTAACCATTACGATTTCTGTGGAATCATTACGATTTTCTGTTCTTCATTACTCCCGTACTCTGAAAGCTAAGATAAATCTGCCTTTTCCAGTAATAGTTCAATGTGGTGCGGTTCTGTCACTGTCTTAGCCGCACACTATATCGCACAGCTTGCATGCTTGGATTTTGGGGAGTATCTCCGGGCTGTCGCTTGTTCAGCACAGCCTCTGTGGTTCCTAAAAAGTGGCAGTTGATCAAAGCCTTTGCTGCGCCAGTGAATCGAATGGTGCATTTTTTCCAGTAAGGTCCTGAATTTTGTGGGGTAATGTTCTTTACCTATGCAGGAGATCCTCTCTTCCATACAATGTTTCCTGATACTGAGATAGCGAAAACAATATGGCAGTGGTCCAGGGCCGGAAAATAGGTACCCGTCGGCCAAGACATGTGGATTTTATCATCGGGCTAGTGAGAAGTCTAAAACACTAGCCTGACCGGGCTACTGCCATTTTGTGGCAAGATATGTGGTAGTCGTTTATCGTAAAATGATCTTCTGCTGTTTTGGAGCTCTTCGTGGTGGAAAAAAGTATCACAGTTTAAAACACGCACACCGATACCTCGCCAACTGTCACTAAAAAGCTCTGTTCCCGATTGTAGACTGGATTTTGGACCAATTTTTAGCAGAAAATGGGTCATGATAAACAACAAGTATTTATCATCCGATAGTTTCATGATCTGAAATAATGCCTGATTTGAAATAATGCCAAAATCTACTGCTGTAGCCATTTCAGATGTCATATTTATAAATATTTAGTTAATGTAAGAACCAAACCAAGCTTAATACGTTTTGCAGTATGATTGTCATGTGACTCAAATATTCTCTCCTGATTTTCTTTGGTTACAGTAAATAAAAGCACATGGTCTTGCTTATATTATAAACAAGACCATATTCTGGTGGATTTCTCTGTCCCTGTCATGCTTCTTTGTTTGATCACTATTTTTTTTTCTCCATTTTATGTTAATATTATGAAAATAAATAATACATCAATTCTATGAAGATTTTAGTATAGTGAAGAATATGTAGGGCAATCATGTGCAGACTTGTGCATGATGACTTAATTGTTATTAAATGTGGGGAAAATCTGATTAAATGAAAAAAGCAGTTGAACCTTTCACAAAAGAATACCTATGATGTTAGATTGTTTTGGCATCGATAAATTACATGGTTTTGTGATGCACAGTGTCATATTAGCCGTATGTCGCATTTCGTGCGAAAATGATCACTCTTTCCAATTTTCAAATGTTGGCAGCTATGTATGCTAGCCATGTGCCAGCTCTTTATTAACTCTTTCCTCCCTGGCAGCTTTACTTGATCACTGCCCTAAGTACCGTTATGACACCAATTCCCTAAGCTGTTAGTGAAAACTGATAGTTATTTACCATGCCTGTACAATAATTGCTTATAAGTTTATAAATAATAAAGATAAATTCATGAACTTTTCAAGGAAGATTCCAAACTGAATCTTCTAAAGGATATTCTAATAAATTCCTATAATTACTGTTTATTAAATCGAATAAACAATTTGTTTAAAATAATTTCTAATAAAAATTTAAAAATATTGTTTTCTAAATATCCAGTTTTGGGTTCTTTTCCGATGTTTTGTTTAGAATGCTGTTTGCATGTTCTCTTTTTCCCCATGTCTACAGGCCAGTGCATGGCACCTTGGACATGGGGAACTTACTCCAGGCCCCCTTAGCTGGATCTCAACTGGTCTGCACGGTCTACACCATTCATGTGCTCCGTGTAGGTTTTGACTGCACTTGGACATGGCACAGTACGGAGTTTCCCAGTGTTTTGTCTTCGACGGACACTAGTCAATGTTACAGTCCTCTTATCATGCCAGGCTGTAGCCACTGGGTTCCCCTTTTGTTTTTGTACCGAGTCACCTTGCTTCTTCAATTTAGTTGAGGTGACAGCTTTTGGCAAGCCTCTTCCGTGTCTTCGTATTGGTGCCACAAGCATACGTTCCATTTTGTAATGGGTCGTCAAAGAGTTTGACTGATGAAAAGAAATTGACACAATACACATGATGGAATTTTTCCGGTGTACACTTGAAAGTCATTCACATAACCACTGTGGGGATCAGCCCGCATCCACACTTTTATCCCATGTTTTGTAGGTTTCATCGGAACATACTGTTTGAAGGCAGGTCATCCAGTGAAGGCAATCATGGCCTCATCAATGGTTGTTTCATAATGTGGATGGTACTGCAACTTCAAGTTCTGGCTTATCCGTTCAATAAATGACCAAACATAGGCTAGTTTGTCTTGACTAGGATGGCCATCACAGAAATGAAAATACTGGTTTAGTTTATCTAGCCTGTCATTCATAATACATTCTCTGATCCATGTAGAATGGAACGAGTTGTCTTCGTGAAAAACATGTCCCGATTTAGGAAGGAAATAATTCCCACTACTATCTGAAATGCAATACAGGTCTTCATTTCAGAAACAGTTGTGTTACGCCAGTTTGGATCGGGCCCTTTTCACTCGGCGTATTTGTTGGTTTCATTTACCATCAAATCGTACAGGTCGGGATGATTAAAAAGTTGAAAGAAAGGGTCTGTTTCTTTCTTCTCGGCTTCTAGAATGTTTACTGGTCCCGGATTTCCACTCAATGTTGAAAAACGATCGCTCCCTTCCATTGTTTGGCTCATCATCAGCACCATTGTTCTCTTGGTTACCGGTCAAATTTATCAGCGGTTCATCATCATCAGATTCTGAGATTAGATCGATGTCTGATCAATTTTCTTCATTTTTTCTATGGATATCTCATACCCTTTTTGTGTTTCAGTTATATTCATTTCAGTAAATCCTTGGAAAATATCATCGCTTATGCTGTCTGACGCCATGTTTGTTTATAAACGTTTTAGTTCTATATTCTCCTTTAAATAAAACTACCCGGATGTTAAAACTATTTGTCAAACATTCCCTGATTGGTTCAAGCTAAACATGGCTTCCTAATTCATCCAATTACTGAGCATTTCATGTAAAAAAAATTAAATACGCTTCAAGTGTTAAGATAAATCTATTGCAGTTTTTAGTGGTTCCGAGTGTATAGTAAAGGAGTCTGTATCAGTGGTATTTTTACAAGTAGTGTGTTAAAGGGGATATACAGAAGCTCATGACAAAAAATAATTTGATTTATATCTAAAACCTATAGAACTATATTTGCCAGAATCTCCCGTTTTCACACATCAAATTAATTAGCAAACCATGGGTGCTCTTGTAGTTTGGTAATTCAAGCCCTGCATTACAAACCCTAAGGTTGTGTGTTCAAATCTGAATTGTACCTGTATATGTGGGATGGTTCCCAAACGAATTGTTCGCGCTTGTGTTTGTGAGATGTTTCCTAGGAAGTCATCTATCATCCTAAGTGCGACTAGCATGAAGGCAAAACAAAACACCCACTCACTGACCCAATTTGCACCACATCGGTGACCCTTAAAAACTGTTACATAGAATCTACACAGAAATTTGACATCAGTTCAGTAAACTATTTCTGTTGTTAAGAATCTGGAGTTATCATAATTCAATTTCTAAATTAATACGATATCTAAGAAGACACAGATTCTGTGCGACATAACAAAATCTGAAAACACGGAACAGTAACATTTGAAAATTATCTTGTAATTAACAAAGTTTCTGGTAGAATATCCATTACAGTTTTCCAAACACAGGCCACCACGAACAGACTGTTTTCAATTCTCTGAATAGGTGATGCCCCAAATGTATAATTAGCCTGATTGTTTGTTACCAGATGTTGTACCAGTTTTAAATTTTGTGTCTAGAAATAATAGAAATCAGTAATTCAGTACTTCAAGATGTGTACTTTCAGATGTAAATTCTCGAATACTAGTAGAGTTATTGCATTTGATAAACATGACTGAGCTGACATTCATCCTTTCCAGCAGAAAGCAACAAAAACAGACGATAAGGACAATCCAGAGACAAAGAAACCGGAAGATCCTTCGGAAGAGGTGAAGAAGAGTGAAGAAGGTTCGCCGGGCTCCGTCGACTCGGACAAGACTGAAATTGATGAAAGATATGAGGAAAAAATGGACGTCGACGACGACTTGACCGATACCACAGCAAAAGATTCTGGGACAGCGGAAGAGCCAGCAAAGGACACTGGGGTGCTGGAAAGTCATACAGCCGGTGTGAAGAATGCCGAAGAAGAGGAGGCTCAAGCCGAGGATCCCACACCCAATGTTCAGGTTATGATCCTTCAGTGATGTTTTGTTGGGGAAACAGAAAATTCTTGATAATGACAATTTTTTTCTTTCACATCAAATGTGGGGTAGTAATCAGTCGGATGCATTTAATCCTCCCCATCCCGTCAGCTTCTGTAGCAACGAATATTTGTCTGCTTTGCATAATTAATCATATTTGACCACCATTAGTTATCTTTAGCTTATTTCAAGCCAAATATACATTAATTCACAAGCTGGAACAAAAACTAGGCCCACTGAGACAAAATAATTAATCTTATTTCTCATTTCAAGATTATTGTTATGTTGTGGTCAGCACATTTAAATTTATTTTTAGACATCCCTACTAATTCGAAGAATGTGATTTATTTCATAGATTTTCATCATTTTTTTCAGTTCCCATCGTTACAGAGCAATTTATCTCACTCACAGATATCTAGGGGGTTTTTTTTGGCTCATATTACGTCAAAATGTTAGCACGAAGGATATATTTCACTTTTCTAAAGTGAAGGATATATTTCTCTTTTCTAAAGTTCGCTGGTTTCATTTTGGTTCATTATTTGCTTTCATAATCTGTACTTTTAAGTTGGCTTGGTTACTTGTTGACAATGGCTGACAGTAACAAAATTGCTAGTTTGTACGAGTCATTCATTTATTAATCAGCTCGAGCATATATTCTGTTGCTATTGACATTATATAGTAATTGACTTTGTTGGAAATTAGTGATAGCAATTATCTGATGATTTATTCGATGTTAAATGTTCGATTTGATACTGTTTGCAGTTTGAAGCTTTAGCTGCACATATAATATATGATATTTTTATTCGTTTGAAAGTTTTATGGTAGAGCTCTAAAACGGACATTTGTTTTATAACAAACCTAACATCTCTTGGATGAAATATGTTGTTGTTTGTCAGCACAGAGTTACTAGCTTGTCATTACAGGTATTATATCCGATCTTGGTCAACTTGGAGAAAACAGAAATGGAAAGTATTGTTTAAATACGGTCGATTTTAGTTAGTAATGTATTGAAAAAGTAGGATAAGAGCTAGTGAGAACCTACTAAAGGCGTATTTTATTGGGCTGAGTAGGTTATAATGCTGTTAACAGGTTATCACCTTAATCATCTTAGGTACCTCTGTATCAGCAGCGTGTAGTGCAAACATTCACCGATATAATTGGCTGCTTAGTATATAGTACAAAGATCACTGCCACTGTCGGCATATTTAGCTGGTCGTAAAGATGAAATTGTCTCCTGCCAAAGCATCGGCACTGCGACAAATGCCAGAAAACCATTTCTGAACGTCACTAGCCGCCGGGCTAGTAAAATTTCAGATCCAGTAAGAGAATATTTATTAGTCGAGCGGGCTATGACCTCCAGTGACTTCATTCGTCCCCCTCCACTGTGGGCAACGTTGTCTAGTGCTATATATTATGAGGAAGTCGTGTGATATCTGTTGATAATAAACAAGACGCTCTCGGTGTCTTGTGTGATGTTTTGGGGATTTTATCAGTTATGATTCATAAATGAATCATAAAAATTGGCTATACTCGAGTCAAACTCGTCAAAATAGTCTTACTTATTTCATCCGGAATGTTTGAAGATCGAGATGGGCTTGATTAATTGGTGAAATCCGGTTTAGGATCAGCAGTGACTGGTTTCTATAAAGTGTAATATTTATTTTTATATATATATATATATATATATATATATATATATGATAGAAATAATGCCTCGGTGGTAGTTGTTAAAAATATAAAATAGTTAACTTCCATTTCTGTGATTCGATATTACTTATTTGCTCGTACTGAATTGAATCAAGATTACTATAGTAACTAGTCCATATTATTATTATTATTTATGGAAATAACGTCTCTTGGTTTATGTTTTGCTTTTTCTTCTTTTGTTAATAGGATGTTACAGAGCTTCCTGAGGTGGCCAAGATACAAACGACGAATATTACGCCAGGTTAGTGTCGAAAACTTGGTCGTGTTTCAGGACCAGTAAGAAAACGGGTAGCTGTATTATAATAATAATAGTAAAAATTGCAAAACTTCTATTGCACCACCAAAATCCTCGAAGAGTCGAGCTCAGTGGTGCACGTAGTACGGGGGTTGGGGAATCGCGTTGGCCGGGTACGATGCATAGTTCATCAACAAATGAGTTATAATTTTGCGATCTAAATAAAATGAATATAAAATTTGCATTGTAATATAATCCTTCCTTCCCTTCCCCCCCCATCCCATATTTTGAGTCAGACCCCTAGATTTAAAAAAGTAGTTACCCTTCTGTACCGCTCTTGATTTTAAGCTATATTATAACACTATGCATACATACATAAATTTTAAGACTAGATATACATACATGTTATATGTTCC
Source organism: Paralvinella palmiformis (assembly GCA_025642065.1). Lineage (NCBI taxonomy): Eukaryota > Metazoa > Annelida > Polychaeta > Terebellida > Alvinellidae > Paralvinella > Paralvinella palmiformis. The sequence goes on from JAODUP010001254.1 coordinate 71,455, forward strand.
AGTTGCCATGGTGACAGAACCAATATCAGACATATCTGAAGCTGAACAGAGTGACCCTGCTGATCACCCGTCTGTCATCACTGGTCGCAATCTGCCCATAACAGAACCAATCAGCGATGACAGTGACGTACCTGGACCAGCCACAAGCAAGCCCATTCCAAAACAACCAGAGACTAGAACTGATATGCCTTCCCAACAAAAGCAAGATGAAACTGCTGCTGAATCCAAGGATATAATGCCATCTGTTGAAACGGAGACAAAACCTGAGATGAGCGATAAGGTAGAGAAAAGCGATGATGATTTGTCAGCAAAAAATAGTCCAAAGGACTTGAGTTCTGAAGAAGCTGCCAAACCTTCCACCACTGTTGACCCATTGCCCACTCAAGACCCTCCACCTGCACCACAGCATAGAGAAGCCACAGAACAGACTGCTTCAACACCACCAGAACAATGTGGGGAAACAGAACCACAGACTACAGCTGCCCCACAGCAACCTGAACAGTCGAACAAGCAGCTCACACCACCGCCTGCGCCACATGGAGATTTGGAGCAGCCAGCAGCAGTTGATACCCCTCAGCAGTCAGATCAGTCTGCTGAGCGAGGTACAATCACTCCACAGCAGTCATCTGAGGTCCAGCACCAGCCTGAGCAGCCTCAGAATGAATCCACAAAGCCTGCCTCAGCTCCACAACCACCTATGTTGACTGACTTGCAGCCTACAACTACACTACAGTCATCGACCACAGTCCCCACAACACAACCAGTGGGAGCCACTCAGCAAGCTACACAGGGTCCACTGCCACCCACCGCAACACCTCAGTACTCTATGCCAATGCCACAGCAACCATTTGCAGCTCCACAACAGCATATCCAGGGTTTCCAACAGCCGATGCAAGACCCTCAGCAGCACATGTTTACCCCTCAGCCGATGTCTACCCTACAGCAGCCAGTAGCTGGCCCATTACAGCCAATTCCAGCCCAACAGCAGGCTGGTTTCATTCCACATCAGCCTATGCCAGGTCCGGTAAGCCATATGGCAGCACTGCAGCAGCACCCTATACAGTCACCTATGGCACCAGCTATGCCAGCCCATGCACCACCTATGCTCCCTCAATATCAGTCACTTCTTGGCTCAGTACAGCAGGCAATGGCTCCTCAGCAGTCTCTTCCAGGTCAAGAACGGCCTGTTTTGGATCCAGTGCCACCTGTGACAGTTGCTCAACAGCCTGTAACACATGGGGTACAGCCTATTTCAGCACCACGCGAAGCCATACCACCAGCTGCACAGCCTGGAGAAATCCCACAGCAACCTACACCAGCACCCTCACAGCTTCCGACATCCTGCGAACAACAGACTCCTCCGGTAGATGAAACAACCACACAGCAGCCGGCTTCAGATGCTTCTCAGCCAGAAGCGGCCCCACAGCAGCCTGCTCAGACTCCGGAACGACCCACTGCTAGTCCAGCGGAAGCTGGACCTGATCCGGAAAAGGCCACTCCAGAAGCATCACAGAGACCCATGGATAACGAACCTAGCGAACTGATTAAGGAATTGGAAAAACCAAGCGAGAGTTTGAAAAAAGCCAAACACGCCGCAAGCTCAGACTCGAAGCCCTAATTCAATCGGCATTCACTGGTACACCATTATACCAATGGTTGTGGTTGTGTCACTGTCACACAGATTTTCATTCATTTTGTGGAGACCCGAAAAAGCAGTGACCCATGAAAAATAATAGCCATTCCTCATTTGACTATCAAGTGAGAGGAATACGGTTTGATCTTTTGACCACCCGATTAGACAACCACCAGCCTTTTTTCTGGTCATGCGATCTCTGTTTGTTTCTGGTCATGCGATCTCTGTTTGTTTCTGGTCGTGTGATCTCCGTTTGTCACTGGACTTTTCATCCAAATTCTTAAACTACGGAGCTGCAGCATCAAGTAGATGATATTTAAATACCTTTTCTAAATTCGTCTAATTATTGTGTGATAAATTAGTTCGACTATCTGGTGGTTATAAAACGACCTGGTTGATTCAGTTCTCTCTTATTGGAATTTTGACTGCAGTATTTGAATTATGATTTTAGAAATTGAAATTGATCCGTATAATTCGGCCGCAGTCTCACCATACAGACGGCAGTTGACCTGGCTTCAGCAGTTTTTCCGTATTGTGCACCCTTTGTGTTCATTAAGAAGACTGCTTTTATTGGTATGGCATTAAAGCACAATTAAGGTTGCAAGCGTCGTTAAACCTCGGCTTTCGGTTTTAGATTTGTCGGAGTATAGAAGTATGTTGTAAGCCTGGTAGTCGTTTTGGGAGTCCTGGCGTGTACATTTAGATTACTGGTTTGCTCTCAGTCGGCTGACAGATGGGAGAATTATTTTGATTCGAACAGCTATTTGGGAGTTGACTGTCCTGTCATCATGTAAACGTAACTGTTTTGTGTTGTCCGATGTTTGTAGAGGATGTGTTTGTAATAAAACGATGACATGTCTATAGCGTTGTTGAAGTCACCGACGTCCGGAGGATAGCTTGTAGTTCTGTGTGCGATTAGTTATGTTGACATCAGAGGATGTACGCGATGTTATTCATCAAACAAAAGGCTTTCTACTGAAAAATACGACTCGTAGATTTATTTTGCGGTATCTTTACAAAACAGTATAAATTAGAATTGGTTATCAGTTGCATAAAAAAAACTGGCTTGAATGGCATGTTAGTAATCATAATATAATAATAACAGTAATTATTAAAATTATTTGTTCAATCAACATAAATTGTTCTATTGTGTTTTGTTTTATTTAAAAAAACAAACGTGTTTTATCAAACACAAAACAACACGTTTTTGACAGATATGTAACGATATACCTGGACAATTATTTAAAAAAAAGGGAAACGAGCACGAGAATAATTTAAACAGGTTTGATCATCGGCCAACCATGTCCACCGAAGTGGCTGTAAAGATCGATCATCATCGTTTAACAAGAACTAGCTCACTTGATGCCAGTTTAACGGTCTGGTGATACAGCTTCGTTTGATAAAGTAATGAATTAAATGAAGATTGCGTGTTGAGTATTTTGAACAAAGTTAAATTGGTAAAGAAGACTATAAATTATATATATATATATATCCTCAACTGGGGTAATGGCTTCTGTAACCCAGTGCCAATAAGAGTGACAAGGTTTGGATGTTCCTTAGATTCATACTTTATATATATATATATATATATATATATATATATATACATTGCTTAAATTCATACTTTATGTATATATATAGACAAATTACACGCAATAGAGAGACATTTATAATATATACATACAGCATTGCTCATCTCACACACACACGATCAATCATTAATTGCATTATCAGAAATATAATTAATAATGTATACATATTAGAAATGTTAATTAACTAATACTCAAATAAACGCTATCACTCAGATCTGTAGCCAGCAGATATAGCAGTTACATCCTTTCGAAACCAAACACGACATCTGTACACAAAATTAATGAAGCTTACACGAATTAATCGGAAATAATTTCCTAGAATGAACATTTATCGCAAATGACGATAGAATACTATCTATGCCAATTAAGTATTCTGGCAAATCCAAGCTAATTAATCCTTTAATACAGGTGAGCAAAATACAGGTTAGGATGAAAAGTCATGAAATTTACCCCCCCCCCCCTCCACAACACCCCAAAGTATTAGAATGGGAAAGTGTGACGGGATATACATATCTATTGAAAACAATGTGCATCAAAGTTCGACCTATAAAACTGAAAACTGCTCCCCCGTGAGTGGTGGGCGAGGTAGGTTGTGAACAACCACTCAATGAAAGGGACCACACTGGAAATAAGTGCTATCGCTGTTTCGTGTATCACGAAACGAAAGAAAATCAGTCAATTTAAATCAGTCAGTCAAAACTATTTATACTGAAATACGACCATCAAATCCAGACCTTTATCTCCTATAAAAATAACACACGCATACAAATAACACACACTCATAAAACACACACACACATAAAACACATATGGCAAGCAAGGGGTACTCGTAAAATGCATTATGCCAAATATAAATATGAAGCAGACACATTCTTATTGGACGACGAGATACAGTAAACATTCAAATGTACAGTTGAGTCTCTGTTTATGATCAACTTTAATTAGTCGATTATTTAACGTCAGCTATATCATCGACCAATATAGGTACCGGTATATATATATATATATATATATATATATATATATATACCGGTGTTCCTGGCCATTATTTCATTCATAGGTCACCATATTGCGTAGATTATTAAACTGAACTAATAACAACGTTTTTACAGAATATTGGTCTAGTTTAATATGTTAATGGCATATAAACATACTCTCTCTCTCTCTCTCTCTATATATATATATATATATATATATATATATATATATATATATATATATATTCAGCTAATTAATTAACAAATATGTCTATCTAACATCACCATTTATCTTTATATTAGGTAGAGGTCGTCTGTTTGATATTAAGCCATTCTGTTTGATCAAATCCGCTGAAATAAAGTAAAGAAACAAGTCATTTCGTGTGATAATATTGCCGAAAGAAACACGTTAAGAAACGGTTAACTAACATACATATTGAATGATAACGTCTACATTTACGGAACTGGATTCTTCTGATGGCAAACGAAGAAGGTCGTGGGATCGAATCCCAGTGTCACCTGGGTTAGGATCTGTCCGATGTGTCGCGACATTGTTTTGCTATTGAGTGAACATCGGTCTACGGGTCTATCCCAGATGTGAGTAGTGCTAAGCCTAAATAAAACGCTCGCTCGCTCGCTCACTCACTCACTCACTCACTCACTCACTCACTCACTCACTCACTCACTCACTCACTCACTCACTCACTCACTCACTCACTCACTCACTCACTCACTCACTCACTCACTCACTCACTCAACTCACTCTTTCACTCACTCACTTGACTAGCCACTCACTCACTCACTCACTCACTCACTTTCACTCACATTGCCCATATCAACACCTATTTCATCGACATAGTACATTCTGTGATTTTAACACCTACTCTGACTCCCCAAACTTTTGTCATCTACTTCTTCTGACGGCAGATAGACTTCTTCTCTCATAGCTTCATTATTCGGTACAGAAGCCTCGGTTCGGATGTCGTAACCTATCTTATTACGACTGAAAGGTCAAACAATGGTCAATTATCAGGCATTGAAGCGTAACGTAAAGGAGAAATATATACGGTGCTGTGACAACATAATAGAAACATACCTGGTCTTATGGTAACATATCTGTCTGTTAGTTTGTTTGTTTTTGTTAGTTATTTTGTTAGTTTGTTTGTTCGTGTTTTTATTTTTTGTTTGTTTGTTTTTGTTAGTTATTTTGTTAGTTTGTTTGTTCGTGTTTTTATTTGTTTGTTTTGTTAGTTATTTTGTTAGTTTGTTTGTTCGTGTGTTTATTTGTTTGTTTGTTTTTGTTAGTTATTTTTGTTAGTTTGTTTGTTCGTGTGTTTATTTGTTTGTTTGTTTTTGTTAGTTATTTTTGTTAGTTTGTTTGTTCGTGTTGTTATTTGTTTGTTTGTGTTAGTTATTTTTGTTAGTTTGTTTGTTTGTGTGTTTATTTGCTTGTTTGTTTTTCTTAATTTGTTTGTTCGTGTGGTTATTTGTTTGTTTGTTTTTGTTAGTTATGTTGTTAGTTTGTTTGTTCGTGTGGTTATTTGTTTGTTTGTTTTTGTTAGTTATTTTTGTTAGTTTGTTTGTTCGTGTGTCTGTTCGTTTGTTTGTTTTTGTTAGTTATTTTGTTAGTTTGTTTGTCCTCTTAGCAACATAGTAAACATACATGTATATGGTCAGGTAACAGCCTAATGGCTTAGACTGTTTGATCCAGTAAACATATTATGGTAAATAAAGTATTATCATATGACGACATAATTGGAAATGTGTCGGTTATTGCACCAGATAAGAAATATATACCATCTTGTCACCAAATAATGGAGAAAATATATTTCGTCTTATAGCAACAGAATGGCAGCTAAATCTCGCTTTGCAAGCAACATAATGGGAAAGATATCTTGTCTCATGACAACTTAGAGACGATTACTCTAATGGGCAGATAGATTTTGTGATCAAATACATAATGGGATAAATGAAGGAAATTTGCATATTTTAAAGATGTGACGTGGGACGTATTTTATGTAATCTAACTCGACATATCGATCTCTGTATGATGAAAAAATGGGTGATTGAGAATTAAATATGATGCTATAATGTTAAAATAGATTATATATAGTTATATATATATATATATATATATATATATATATATATATATATATATATATATATATATTTTATATTTATTCTATTTTAACTTTATCTCATGGTAGATTTGGTAATGCGCTATGATGCAGAACATCTTGTCACGGGATCGAATACCACCATTAACGGTGTCCCTGTGAGATGTATTATCGCCAGACTTCAGAGACGACTGTGGAGGCTAAACAATAACATCACCGACTTTATTCTGTATAAACTAAAGGACGCCAAGAAACTGTAAGGAGAGATCAGTTGGATCTTATGGCGGATCGATCGTTTCTAGAGATTGTCAACATTGTATTTTCGATGCTCACCGATTGTTTCTCTTCTTGAAGTAGAAGACCAAGATGATGAGAACAATGATCAATATCAGGAGTAGGATACACATCACGATGAGAACTATATGAGAAGAGAGATAAATGATCTCACGTTAGAAGGTTTATCTACGATCTCATCCGGAGAGATTCGTTGTTTAAACGTCATAAATAGTTAGTGGCGTGAAACCGAGTCCCCCCCCACGCCTTTATTATATGTAACATACACACACACACATACATACACACACACACACACACACACACACACACACACACGAACAAATAAACAGACAATAACACAAACAATCAATCGACCAAACAAATAAACAAAACAAAATAACAAACGAATATAACAAACAAGCACATAACAAACAAATATACAAACAAACAAACACTTATACAAATCGTTATTTATAAATGAATTACTACAAATACATCTCTATAATATTATGTCACTTGCCTATTTCTAATATACTCAGGCCACTTCCGTTGTCTGTTGAAGCTCCCGCTGAGCCAGGTCTTGTATCGTTCCCTGCTGTTGCTACTGTAGTCTCACCGCTGATTCTAGTTCTAGTAGTTGTGTAAATAGGCCGCCCTGATATATATATATATATATATATATATATATATATATATATATATATGAAGAGTGAGAGTGTGTGTGTGTGTGTGCGTGTGTGCGTGTGTGTGTGTGTGTGTGCAGTAAATTTACTCACTTAATTTTTATAGAAATTATCATAAATAGATGTATTTTAAAATTGTATTTTTAATATGTTACTAAGTTTTGTCCTGTTATAACACCGAACACCGAAAGCTAATAGCCACATCATAAAATGTTAACAGCAAGTATATTTTGTTTTCTTCTTGTGTGTACGTGTGCGTGCGTGCGTGCGTGTGTGTATGTGCACGCGTGCGCGTGCGTATGTGTGTGTGTGTGTGATAGAGACAGCAAATAACCCGGATCAAGTCATCCCTAATGACCGCATCCGTGTCAAGCACAATACTCGACTAACATATAACATTCTTGAATAACAAGCAAAATTACAATAATCCTGCATTATTACCATAACATGCACTATTACAATAACACGCCGCCATCCTAGTGGGTATAACAGCGAGACTACATGTTACGTATAACGCCGTTATACATAACATGTTATAATACGATAACAGAATAACACCAATCATTAGAAACGAAGAATAACATTTGTTAATAAACACCTGAATCTAGTCTACTAGTAGTTGGAGTAGTAGTAGCAGTAGTAGTAGTAGTAGTAGTGTTTTCACTGCTGCTACTACTACTATTACTACTAGAAGTAACAGTAGCAGGAGCAGCAGCAGGAGTAGCGGTAGTAGTAGTAGTAATATTGGTAGTAATAGTAGTAGTAGTAGTGGTAAAATTACTAGTTGTTGTGGTAGTGGTAGAAGCATTAGTAGCTGTTCCGCTAGCTTTATCAGCGCCATAAGTAGTTGCAGCAGTTACGTTCGGTCGTGTGTTAGTTGCATTATAAGCTTGGGTAGTGGCTGCAATGTCAACAGTTCCATTTGCAGTAGTCGTTGCGTTACCGGTTGGTGGCGTTGTTTTGTTCCCAGGCGTTGCCGTACTCCCGGTAGTGGCGGCGGTAGTGGTCGTGGTGGTAGTTGTGGGCGGAGCTATGTATGATTGACAGCATACAGCTCAACGTTATTGTTAAGAATCACACATTAGATATAACAACATTATGAGCGTTGAAGGCTCAAGGTCGGATTAGTGACAGAAAATAAATGAAGATTTTATATATTTATATATTTTGATTATGATGAAGAAATATACAAATAAAAGACCATAAGACCAATAATTGGTAAATAATAATTATCTATTATAATTTATCGTATATATATATATATATATATATATATATATATATATATATATATATATATATATTTAGTTCGGACAGCAGCTACGGGAAAAAGAAATGTGAGCATAAATAATTGCCTATTTCGATTTTCAAACACGCACACGCACGCACGCACATACACAGCGACACACCCACACACACGTACACAGACGCACACACCCACATACAAGCATATGTCGGATAATTAATGTTTCACTGTCTCGTCATATTAATGTCCTTACTGTAGGTTTCGCAGATAAAGTTTCTCAGTCCTGTCGTACAGCTCTCGTCTTTCCAGCTTTTAGTGCTCGTGTCCATAGATACGCAAGTGTTTGGCTTCCAGTTTGGCTGTCCAGGCTCCCAAGAGCTCCACACTAAACCGTCACCTTAGCAACAGAAATAACAGTGATTAAAATCACTTTTCAAGTAGTCCATCTGCTCTACTCACTCACTCACTCACTCACTCACTCACTCACTCACTCACTCACTCACTCACTCACTCACTCACTCACTCACTCACTCACTCACTCACTCACTCACTCACTCACTCACTCACTCACTCACTCACTCACTCACTCACTCACTCACTCACTCACTCACTCACTCACTCACTCACTCACTCACTCACTCACTCACTCACTCACTCACTCACTCACTCACTCACTCACTCACTCACTCACTCACTCACTCACTCACTCACTCACTCACCACTCACTCACTCACTCACTCACTCACTCACTCACTCACTCACTCACTCACTCACTCACTCACTCACTCACTCACTCACTCACTCACTCACTCACTCACTCACTCACTCACTCACTCACTCACTCACTCACTCACTCACTCACTCACTCACTCACTCACGGAATGACTGACTGACTGACTCGGGGCGTTTAGATAGGGCACCAATCAGAACATTGTATTGGAAACCTCAAGTCACTAACTCACTGATTCCTGATTCGTGTATTTTTATTAATCAGAGCTTCTATACCTGTTTACTGTCTTAATGATTGAAACTTCGGAAAACATCAAGATTAGGTATCTGTCTAAACTCATTTTATGTAGTTACTGTAAATAATCATACTATGAACCTACTATATATATATATATATATATATATATATATATATATATATATATATATATATATATATATATATACGCACGCACGATGTGTGTTTGTGTGTGTGTGTGTATGTATGTATATAAAACTATCAAATAACCATTTTACATAACTATCTCACCTAACAAAATAGTGTAATCCTGTTATACAACTGCATCATATTAACCACTGATATGGAGATTGTCGGTGTTTCTGTGACACATGCACTTGTTAAAGGTCTTCTTATAACCGAAACTAGTCGTGCTATTTTGGGCTGAGTGAAAATGCTATTATTTCTGCTATTGTCGGAGCTATTAGAATTATTATATATATTATATGTACTGATATATATGCTTTATTTCCAGTTATAGCTGCGTTATATATGTACTAATATATATAATTTGTTTTATATTTAGGTAGTAGTCGTTTGGTCATAATTCTGTAAGAATTATAAACATCACGAAAACCTGAGCCCACGCCTTTATTATATGTAACACACACACACACACACACACACACACACACACATACACACACACTTATATATATATATTTATATGTGGGGGGGATTTACTTCGAACCCAGAATAAAGCTGAGGTCAGCATCTGAGGTGTCGAAATGCTTTATATACAGGTTTCTTTTGGACCACAGAAAATGACTGTTGAATGTAAACTGTGGTGTCAAAATAGTTTATGATATGTATGTAGCAAGTCACCATACCCTTTGTGCTTTTCCTATTTGTCGCGTACAAAAAGAATTACGGTTCCCCAGGCTGATGAGTAGACCAGACACATGCTTAGGTATACGCACACATCTATCAATATGTGGAGGTATGGAACATTTTATTTTTAGATTAATGTATGTATAGTTGTATTTAGATTTATGGAGGTAGGTTTCGAAGGATGTTTAGATATGTTGATGCTCTGTGCCTGTTGCCTCTTACTATGTACCTAAAACGCACATTGCCCGTGCCAGACATCTTATCTATTTCCATCCAGATTCCTTATTACACCAATGTAAGAAAGTTATGTCGTTATTAAAACATGTTTGAGTTTATTAGCTTTGTTATGTATAATGTAGAATCTATATTGTTGTCCTCTTATGTGGTCTGGCGAAACGACCTATTAATTCATACAATGCTGCTTGGTGGATTTATACTCCTGGAGTTGTTTGTTACTCCGGCAGGCATCTCCATGGGTATTAAGCTGCGGACAGAGTTTTTTCCCATATTATGAGTAATTAGATTACACTGATATAGGAAATTTGTTAAATGTATAGCTATTATAATCCCGACGTGTCATTCGCAGTATCGGAGATCAGCGTAAAATCCGCTGTTCTCGACCATCGGTCAAATAGATCAAGTGGATAGGCGCTTTAATTTAGATCCCATTACACCTAACTGCATATACTTAGGGACGCTAAATTAAGCGTGAATGAACGTTCCCTTAGTGATGAACGGAAACGTATGAGGATTAGCTGTTAGGTTCGAATAAATCATAGTATTTACACAGGTTTGAGACGATATTTCGTTCTAATCCAGTAATAGAAATTATTGGATTTGTATGCTTTGAGGTATTTGACCCTCCAGCAAATATCACAAGGCATATTATGCTGCGGTTAAGATGTTCCTTTTTCTGTGCGTGTAGACTGTATGTTTCCAGGTCCATGCGTTCTAAGAAAAGTTGATCTAGAGCTGTATATTCCGTGCAATATTTGCGTCTTTGGAGGCACGCCGTTTAAGTGTTTGGCCTGGTTATCCAGCATTTAAATGACTGTAGCAGACACAGTACGCTCTTAAAGCATGTACTCCTGACTCAGGAATAGAAACACTGCATCGCATATCGAGCGGTGGCATTGGACACAGCTCGTGTGGTTGGTGTGTTTTATATAACAACTTTTGTTGTATATATAAT
>JAODUP010001257.1:0-82182 GCA_025642065.1 Paralvinella palmiformis
TGAATTATGTATAATGTGATTATGATAGATGTTTGGAGTGTCATCGTCATTAGCTTGTGTCTTATGCGTTGCACTATTTTCCTTATTGGTGTATGCTTTAAATATGTTTACTTCGTCAGTGATTAAACAGCGGCGTATGACATTGTTTTTTATTTATTTGATTTATGTTTTTATTATATTTCATCATGTTTTATTATACTTGTCATATATTTACAAGTGTCATATAAAAGCATTATTGACATTTCTTATGCTCAGGCTTACTCGACTGACCTTGCCGAAGTATAGACAAATTAATAAACATCTGTGAGTGGCTTAATGGGAAAAAAGAGTGTTTCGACCCAAACAACAACCCCCCCCCTTCCTTGTCTCTCTTTCTCGCGCGCATACCGACGGCTGGCTGCTGCAACAGAATACGTTTCTAGGGGCCTAAGGGAAGACAACTTTATTAGCTATATAGACCCCTCCAATCTTACACTATTAAATTAGTATATATAGCATGATTAAATGTGAATATATATGTACGTAGATTGGAAATTAAACAAAAATTCATTCACTCATTCACCGCCAGCCGCTAGGATCGCTGCGCTCCTTAAATTCAAAACGGCACGCCATGTTAAAACATCAACTAACACGTCTTGTTATAAACTTTGCTGTTTGCTTTTATATTGAATTTTATTTCTAACAAAATATCGTTGTGTTAAGTATTAAACAGAGAATCAACAAGATTTCTGCATTTCTTGTCATATCTAATGAGATTTTATATTTTTGTAAGAATAACATTAATCTTTTCTTTAAATAATGTAATGCTGTTATCATATCAAATATATTATACTTTTTATGATAGTACATTGAGAGACATTGTAGATGAACACGCACCTTTAAGGACAAAAGAAATGCCAAGCAGACCACTACTTGCATGGCACAATAAGAACATACAGGCTACAAAGAGACACAGAAGGTATTGTGAGCGACTGTGGATCAGGACCAGTTTGTGTTCATTTTGAAATGTTCAAGGTCAGTAAAACTCTAGTTAAAAATACCCTTGCCTCTACTAAATCTGAATATAATTTTTTTTAAATCAAAGCATCCAAGGAAAATTAAAGGATTGTTTTCACTGTTGTGAATAAAGTATTACATAAAAGTCAAACTGTCCTTCCAAATAATATCAACTCAGATAAAGATGTGGCCCATTATTTTAATAACTTCTTCTATCAACAAATATTAAATATACATAGTGGGTTCCATTCCAGCACCTTATCACAGGGTAAGTCATTGGTAGAAGAGTCATGCATATCCATGATGGATACATTTGAGCCTTTTACAGAGACTGATATCAGAAAGTTGCTGAAAAAGTCATCTGTGCAGTTGACCCTATGCCTACATGGCTTGTGAAAGATTGTCTGGATGTACTGATAAGGCCAATTATAAATATACTTAATAAATCATTATATATGGGTGTTTTCTCAAGATCCATGAAAGCTGCCCTTGTAAATCCATTAATTAAAAAAAACCCACTATGGACTGTAATATTCTAAACAATTAGAGACCTGTTTCATTTGCTTTCCATCTAAACAAATATTTAATCAATAATAACCTTAATTAATCACTACAGTCTGCCTATAAAAGTAGTAACAGCACAGAAACAGCCTTGGTTAGGGTGAGAAATTATATTATGATGTCAATTGATCAAGATAAGCCAGTAATACTTGTTCTTCTTGACCTGTCTGCTGCATTTGATACAGTTGACCATAATGTACTTTTCTCTAGTTTAAAAGACATGTTTGGTTTGTCAGGTAAAGTACTTGATCCAATCTGGAACAACGCTCCCAGAGAGTGTCTGTTCATGGTATTTTATCTGACATTCAGTTTTTGTTATCTGGTGTACCACAAGGTTCAGTTCTTGGTCCTCTGGTTGGTTTTCACAATGTATACCCGTCCTCTTGGGATCATTGCGCAGCTATATGGGATTAAATATCACTTGTATGCTGATGACACACAACTGTACATATCACTGGATCCTGACAATGAGTTAAATTTCTCCTCTTCCTTGAAGAATTTAGAACATTGTATTGCTAATATTCGGCTTTGGATGACTCAAAATCTTCTAAAACTAAATGATAATAAAACAAATATTTTATATTTGGCATTACCACATTGTGTTAAATCCCCAAAGACACCAGCATTACAGATGGGTACATCTTCAATTACCCTTAATGGGTCAGTAAATAATCTAAGGGTTATTTTTGATCAGTGTATTAACATGTATGAAAATGTCACATCAGTATGCCGAGCTGCCTACTACCATATTAAGAATATCCACTGTTTAAAAACATTCTTGATACAAGAATCACTTGTAACTGTAGTTCATGCCTTTGTTACATCTCGTATAGACTATTGTAACTCCCTGTTATAGGGCATATCTGATTATAACATTAATCACATTCAGCGAAAGAATAGTGCAGCTCGCATTGTAACAAATACTAGAAAATATGATCATATCACCCCAATTCTTCAAAACCTACATTGACTACCTGTTAGACAGCGTATCCATTAGAAAGTCATCCCGAAACCTCAGGTCATCCAGTCAGATACTATTGCAGGTGCCAGTGTCTCGGCTCAAGTCATATGGTGATTGTGCATTTAGTGTTGCAACCCCCACTTTGTGGAATAGGTTGCCGTCAAATATTAGAAATGCGTCGTCTCTTGAAAATTTTAAATCTCTTCAAAAGACACACCTATTTAAGGTCGCTTTCACAGATAAATAATTATTATCTTTGAAATCATTATAGGATTCTTACAGACATATTATTTGAGGTATTGTTAAATTACATATTATTTGTACAGCGCCTTTGAATGGCTCCTGCTAGTAAGGGTGCTTTATTAAATATACAATATTATTATTATGTGATTGGCTGCATTGTTCAGCCACAGTGTTGGGGGGGGGGGGGCTGATGAAATAATATTATTAGACTGAAGCTCTTTACTGAAGGATGAACATCACCCAATTAACACAGTTAATACATAGATCTTGTTATATAATATCACTAAATCGGCTTCAATAAAGACCTTCCTGCAGCATAAAAAAATTATTAGAGTGCAGACGAATTTAATCATTATCACTATCATTCCAGTTAAATTACCATGATTTTGTATCATCATTGATTTTCATTATAAAAAACCCAGTAGTAATAATTAAGTTCATTGCCTCACACCTATAGTTATTAATATTAATTTGCTATTATCATAACAATAACGCAAACATGACTAAGTGAAATATGTATAGCAGATATTATAAGTTTAAGAAATTATTGACTGCGTTTGATAACAAGTCTTACATTAACATATGAAACTAACTAGCTTTTACACACACACACACAGACACACACACATTGAATATGAAAATATATTACCTTTATCAGACATGGGGTCAATTCAATTCTGGAATTGATTGGCAATTTCCAAATTGGATTTGCTTATTTTAAAAAATGGAATTGGAATTGATAAATTTGGAATTGGAATTTAAGTTTGCTACAAAAAAAATTTATTCACAAATTAATTTACCATTTATTTTTTTAATTCAGAAATATTTCTTCCACGACAATCCTACTTAGAATATAAACTACTTGGAGTAGATATTTCAATCACTGATTGGAGTAGGTAAAAATGGAATTGGAATTGATAGATTTGGAATTAGAATTGATCAATTTGATTGGGAATTGACCAAATGGAATTGAGTGGAATGGGAATTGACAAAATAGAATTGACCACCCCATGTCTGACCTTTAGGCATTTTTGGACTATTAGATCTATTCCTGTATGTAATGGTTCATTAGCTGTTAAAAATCACAATGTGGCACAAAGTCTTTCACTTCATGTCATAACTGAGCTAAGTTCAAACACACAAACTGTTATAAGAACATTTGAACTGATGCCAATGCTGACATTTAACAGGACTTAATTGTCATATGATAACTTGTGATTATATTTCTCATTACTGAACAGTAAACCTCTTCCTTATAAAATTATTAAAGGAAACATCCAATTTATATCTTTATTCTATTATGAATTATGGTATCCCGCTAGATGATACTAATGATGAATCCATGACATCTCCTCAGACATAATCCCTCAGGACAAAATCTCCTCATATAAAAATAAACAATTTTTTTAATTTTATTTAACCAAATTGTTTTTGATTTATATATAAATTAAGTGGTTTAATTATTAAAATACTTTTAAATTTAAATATATTTGTATTTAAATTAATTATTGTTGTTCATTCATTTAAAGTAAATTGAATAATAAATTGCTATTCCAAAGATACTGAATTAGTTATATTAATCTAGATATATTTCAGTGTCATAGATTAGTTAACAATAGAAAAGTTGTTATTTTATGGAGAGATCTGATGCTTTATTATCTGTGTGTGTTTGTGTCACTCAAAATGGCACCTGGAAATAGGTGTGTTTATTGTGTCTTTATCGGTATAACCGATATTATCGCAATAGTAGAATATATATTAGGACATATATCTTGCACCAGAATGATGATACCTTTTGAACTCATATTTTATTATAATACTATACAAAATGAGAAAATAAACAATGTCCATAGTAGTACTGTTTTCTCAAGCCACAAATTGTCCAGTTGGATTTGATTTGTTAGAGTAATTAATAAATATTACACATATATAAAAGCATAGAGGATAAGTCAAAAAGCATAAAACTTGTTTCTATTATTGTCCTGTAAATAGTATTCCACATCAAATGGCAAAATACAAGTATGACTGGTGAAATATAAAATTTGACTTGGAAATATAAGATGACCAGAATATAACATAGAAGTTGATATCATAATATAATATATGCTGTAATAATATATACCAATTATAAAAAAAAGATAAAAAGATAAAGATAAGAATTTTCATATATACTGTACAGCCAACTTTTACCACTTTTTTTAAATCATATTTTGACTGGGTGCACTGGATGTTTGGTGTAAGACTATTTCATAGTTTTGAAGCAGTACATACAAATGAATCAAATCCTGAATGTTTTACGTGAGCAACTATCACAGTATGGTGATTGAATCTGGTGTTAAGACCATGCTGGTCCCGCATAATGGAAATTTGAAGATAATTTGGAGCCTAGTTATTTATGATTTTGAATATGTGGTTTAATTTTAATTGATCTAATATTCTTCCTTCTACTGGGAATTTTCCTGAACTTATGGGTTCCAAAACGAGTCCTTGGAGTCAGGTTCAAAAGATACCGAATAGCTTTATTTGGTGAAATTTGAATTTTAAATGTTTTGTTAGGCTAGAATACCAACAAGATGAAGCATAATCAAAGTGTCATTGAATTAGACCAGAAACAAAAAGTTTTTAAATTAAAGGATTTTGTATTCCTGTAAAGAAATTTTCATTTACCATTTGTTTTAGTACAAGTTTCCTAACTATGCTCTCCCTTGACAAAGACTGATCCAGATGCACCCATCCCCCCTCCCTAGGACAGATTCAGTCTTACCCAAATGTAGTGATAATTTATTGTCAATACACCCATCTCTTATAGACTTTAGTTCCTTAGAGATAATTATTTGCCAGAAACTAGGATTGCAGAGTCATCCGCATATAAAAGCAACTTAAAATATATTGCTGTGGGCACATCAATGAAATATATTAGAAAGACGAGGGGTCCCACAATAGATCTTTGGTTGATACCGCAAGTTACCTCTAGGGGTGGAGAAGTAGCATCTCCAATATGTATGACTTGTTCACGACAAGTTAAATATGACTTTAACCAGGCAATAGACCAAGAGTTAAATCCAAGTGCCTGTAACTTATTCAACAATATTTGATGGTTCACCATATCAGTGTAATTAGCAGAATCACGTTCAGATCTTATGTGATCAGTCAAGTGGATTAAATATGTATAATAAAAAGCTGATCAAAAACTTGATTGGAACCAGGGTTGGGGAGATTACAGGACCAAGGTAATCGATTACGATTACTTGATAATACAATGATTACGATTACATTCATTATGGGTGTAATCGATTACTATTACGATTACATTGTGAATTAATCATGATTACAATCACGATTACAATGTATATAGCACAAACATGAATGTGATTTTTAATCAACATTTACTCGGTTACATGTATAATACCGATATATACATGTCACAGTGTTTACATGTTGCTTTGTAAGAATCAGACACATTTTCAGGTATGTTCCAAAAATCAAAATGTACCAAAGAATTTGATGCCATTGCACTACGTTAATTTGTTTTAATATTTCTGAGATCAATATTCACCATAGAGCAAAGGAGCAAGTAATGTATTTATAGAGATAACTGAGATTAGTGCAAACAATATCAATCGAATTGTTTGAATATGTATTTAGTAACGAAATGCATCATGTGTGGCATGACTATAGCCAGATAAGGTCTATGTAATAAATGAGATAATTAGAATATAGCAAACCCCCCCCCCCCCAACTCCGACCCCTCTATAACTAGGCCACTTTTGTAAATGGACCACTTTTTAACAGTTTTAAAGTATTGCTATGCTTTAAATTAAATGTTCTTCTTCTCCGTACTTCGACCTTTGATCTCTGTCCAATACCCACGTTTGTCACCTGGGGCCAAGATGTAGCATTTCTTATGTTCGCTGACGCATGCGTTAATTTAATTGGCTGATTGTCATCCGACTGTTGGCCAATCAGAATCTTTGCATCTGGAGTTAAAACGACGGTGTCACAAAAAAGTCATGCACGATTGCTGGCTGTGTGACTAGTTTGAGCTTAACCGTATGAAAACAACAAGAGTTAACCTGAAATGCCTGTTTATATGACTTAAAATAGCGGCAACATCTGAAGCAGTGTTTCAGCACACTGTCCTTTCACGTTCATAGAACAAATAAACTGACAAATCATCATCTGCATGTATATAAATATGACAGCAGTCCGTCAATGGGTAAATCAGTTGAGTGTTGACTTTTGTCTTACATACCAAACTACATCTCTGGCATGATATAGCATGGTAAATAATCAAACATGTGTAATCGTGAAAATAATCGCTGCTTACGATTATATTTACAATGTAAACGATTACTTTGCATCTGGAAATGGCGATTACGATTACCTGAGATTATGTAATCAATTACGATTACCCCAACCCTGATTGGAACTCATAAAGAAGTTTGTGGTACTATAAGTATGACTACACATGATTGTAGTAAACTACTCTCTCCGAAATCGTAGAAATAATGCTTGACTGATAGTGGTCGATAATTACCACGGTCAGTTTTACTGTTTATGGGGGGAGAGGTAGTTGTAAATGGTTGAAATCTGAGCTGTTTTAGCTCATTTGGAACTTTGCCATGATAGATAAATAAGGTGTCGTGAAGTAGGAAAGCTCCTCATGAGATTCAAGAGGACTTATTTTGCATACAAGATAGCGGAATGTAGGAACTGTCAAAAATGTCTGTTCAAAATCACTAAGAGTTTCATGGAACATAAAGGAGAAATCATTCTGCCAAGATGTTCATCTGATGAGCACTTGGCCAACAAGTTTAGTGATTTCTTCATGAAGAAAATTACAACCATTAGAGACGACATTAATAATCACAAATCTCCAATAAGCGACGCTGTCGTGATGAGCGCTGATATCAAATTTGAAGTATAGCCTCTGAAAATACTTGCGCCTGCCATTCAAGACGAGCTACGTGATATTATCATGAAGTCTCCCACAAATTCTTGTGAACTAGACCCATTATCTACATACCTGTTGAAAGAAGTGCTGGAATACATACTGCCTTTGAATACGGCTATTATAAACAAATCACGGTTCCGCTTTCTTTCAAAAAGGCCAATATTAGACCACTGCTGAAGAAGCCAATCTGGATAAAGAGAAATTACGGCTTCAGGTAGGTAAGAATACTGTATCTGTAGCATCGTCAGTGAAGAACTTAGGAGTATACTTTGATGCATCCCTGCAAAGCCTGTTATTACCAAATACGTAATATTGGTCATACCAGGAGGTACATCACATTGGATGCTTGCAAAATACTGGCACACGCCCCGATAACATCTTGGCTAGATTACGGCAACGTTCTCCTGTATGGTCTTCCAAGCACACTGATGACACGGCAACAGAAAGTACAGAATTCTTCTGCCAGGTTAGTCACTCGCACTCATAAAACAGAACATACAACACCAGTCTTGAACTCCATGCATTGGCTTCCGGTTATATATAGGTCGCAGTACAAGATTTTGGTGTACGCGTTTAAGGCACTTCAAGGAACTGCCCCTCAGTACTTAGAGGAACTTGTCGTTCCATATCAGCTGACAAGGTGTTTACGGTCCGAGTCTGGAGCATTCTTAACCGTACCAACAACACGTGGAGTGACATACGGTAATAGGTGTTTCAGAAAGGCTGTTGCAACCTTATGGAATAATCTTTCAGTAACCATCAGAAAGTGCAAGACCCTTGATACCTTCAACAAGAAGATAAAAACTAATCTTTTTGTTTCAGCTTTTCCTAACTGAATATATTATTTATTTGGCTGGAAAGAATTCTGTATTTTTAAAGATGTAAATCTGTTACATCCAAATGAATTAATTTTTGTCAATCGCCTTAGAGTAATTATAGTGTACGGGTCGAGTCTTGTATAGCTGCATATCACCTGGAAACTCTCCTTTCGTGACAAACACTCACAGATATAGTGTTCGTTGTTATTAATGAGGTGTATCATCATTGGATCTGATTGTGATTAGTTGCTGGATAGAGAGTTCTCGATGCAGTCATCTACGTCACGATAAATATATTGAGGAGACGCGGGTTTAATACAAAATACTTTATTAGGTATTAAATGAAATAGAACGTCAAGATTCCTAAAAATACATGCAGTAAACACAAAATTCAATCTACTAGCATGTCATCTTTCTACGGAGCTGTCAGATGTATGTAAATGAACCGACGACTGCATTAGTTAGTAGTGGTTGGTAGATTGAGCCCGCGTGTTGACGTCAGAGCACGTGACTATTTGGGCTTCCGGCTGTATAACTTGGCATCTCAGTAAGCCGTAATGATGACCCTCCAGAAATTTGAATTACTTCATTATATTTATGATGGCAAGTATAGTTCGCGAATATGATTGTGGGCTACTTTTATAAGCATTACACATTTAAGTTATATCTGAAAGTGGCTTAGACATTAATGCGTACACTTAAAAGAAAACGTAACCCGAGTCAGTCTGGAAGAGCGTTAAAGGATTATTGGGTCAGGTTCTGCCAGAGCACTTGATTTTCCACCTCCCCGCCTTCGAATCTGGCATCAGACATACCAAAGTAGGTGAGAAATACACGGCTAGATAAAAGCATGCGTTTGAACAATTATTTATTTTGTAGAAATTATTAGATCTTAACAACTAGATCTTAATTTGTTTTAGTGTTTCGAATCATTAAAATAATGACGAATGGAAAAGCCAGAATAGTTAAATATTTAAGACAAAGAAACTGAAGTAATCTTATAAAATGTTCACTTGTGAACACTTGTGAACAGCAGGAACAACACTTATAAACAGCAATTTTCTGCAGCTAAAGGAATTTAATATTTGCATACGATCATAATTAATCTCTACCATCAAGGTGTATAGCTTAATATGAATTCTGATCATCGTGTTTTAGAGTCTATACTATTACATAAGAACTTACAACAAAGACAATACTTTTGAGTCTCACAAATTATAGCAGTTTAGTTGATGATTTAAGATGATAAATTAAGAAGAACGGTGAAGAGGACTGTAAATAAGTCAGTCACAGTCCATAATACACATAATGTAAATAGTGTACCATTTGACAATAGTAAAATAAGATGTGGATATACCAATGCTAATGTTCTTACAAACAAGAAGTCACAGCTTGAAAAGCCAGAAATAATAATGATCATCGAGATGAAACCAAGGTCAGCAATATAAAAGTTAATGAAGGCAGACCTGAAGAGACTATGGTATGATATGCACTCCAACATGGAGTCAGATAGTGGCATGAGCATAGCAATCTAAAGCTAGAAAAATCTACACACTAGACAGGAAAACCCGGAAACACCTTATCAGGAATATTGAAAACAAGAGAACGATGAGTTGATAATTGGATGTATCTACAGAAGGCCAAACAGTGAAGAGACAAATAACACTAATCTGAGAAAAATACTGGAGGAAGCGGGACAGTTAAACAAGTTTCATATCCTTATATCCTTCAAATACCCAAATATTGACTGGAGACACTGGTCAATCCCAGCAGATAATGTTATGAGTAAGAAAATTCAACTGGTCGAGACATTGACGGATATGCCAGACCATAAGAAGAGGTACCAATCAACCAGGATTACTAGACCTAATACTCACTAATGAGGAGGGGTTGGTAGATAACATTGAACATTTGTCACCTTTGAGGAAAAGTGAAGACAGCCTACTCAGTTTCAACTGCTACATTGTAAAATGATAGCAATCGAGAAGACGGTTCATTTATGAAAAAGGAGATTACAACAAGATGTGTTTGGGGATGAATGATTTATAGAATTAAATAGAATGAAAGCTGTTGAGGCACAGTGAAAATCCTTGCTGAATAAACTTAGGGGTGAAGAATTGGACTGTGTGCCTAGAAAGATGATTGACATTTTTAATAAGTCACTGAGATGTAACAATACCAAATGATTGGAAAACTGCTAATGCTATTGTCGTATACAATAATGAAGGTAAATCAGAAGCAAGCAACATTATAGATGTAATGAGTTTTTACAGTTGAATTAAATCAAAGAGTAATCATCTACTAATAATTCAAAAGTATCAACAACAACAAAAAAACATGATTTGTTTGTGCTGTTGGTATGTTAGATGTTAATTTGCAGGTAATATATCTTATAAAAATTATCATGTTTATGTGCTTTGGTGTTTAAATGTGTGAGTTGTTTGAATCAATATTATACCTAACTGAAATGGTATAATTAAATAAGTTTAATGTTAATGATAGTTTTGGAATTGTTATTATTGTTAAATTGAGATATTTAGCTCTGGTCAAAAACACAGGTATGAGCCCGATTTTAACCCACAACTCGGACATATTTGTAAGATTGTAGCATATTATTGTAAATAAATAATTAAAACTTACAAAATTGAAAATACTAGGGGTATACCTATTGTAAACATTGTGTATTCACCTATATACAGAAATGTAAACATTTTCAAGACAATACATGTACTACCATGGTAATCAAATAATAAAAATTCCTCATAAACTACAGAATGCAGTAAACAGAAGAGAAGCTATTTTCTGGCAAGAAGCACAAAATTCCTGGGAGACAGTTTCGGATCAAAAACAGGAAGCACCTTACATCGAATACCTACAAAAAGATAAAAAGAATATCTTTATCTCACTTAAAGATAGTTAAAATAACCCTGCAACCATATATAAACAAAAATATTATGTTCATGCCACATTCTAAATAGTTTCTCACATTTGAATTATCTTGAGCTGTTATTATGCAGATCTTATGGATTTCCCAAAAAGAAGAGTTACAACTAAAATATTTTACATTTTTATAAGGTTTAATTAAACACAACCATTTAAACATAATGTAATAAAATTTACATTTAAAAGACAGCTTATTTTGTGTCACAGTTAACTTTATATTTAAATTGTGATTATACATAATGACCTAGAAAACATTTGAGCGAGTGTCAAGAATTTAGCACTAAATATATATCTTTACAGAATACGGAGTAAAGTTTAACAATATATTAGCCTAAAACACCATTTAGTACAACCTTTAGGTTACTTTTTATGAAGCATAAGACAGAGCAAAAGAATTTTAAACCATCAACTTATAAGGGAAATTTACAAAATAACAAAATAAATACAGTAACTTGACCGTATTAAATAATGAGAACCTGACACAATTATATAATAACATGAGGAGAATAAGTGTTTGGCTCAAACTATTTAATAATGAATACTTCTAACAGAACTAAAAAGGGTAAGAATGAAACAAAATTAAACCATTTTACAATAAATACCTAAAAGAAGGCCAACCATAACTTGGTATAATCTACAATGGGTGTAATTACATACCATTTTCTGCAAGATATAAAGCTCTATCTAGGAGTAGGACCATCTCCACAAGAGGTGCCAGAGATAATCTAAGTGTATAAAATGCTACTACGTGGTTCCACTGTTTTAATCTACTG
Source organism: Paralvinella palmiformis (assembly GCA_025642065.1). Lineage (NCBI taxonomy): Eukaryota > Metazoa > Annelida > Polychaeta > Terebellida > Alvinellidae > Paralvinella > Paralvinella palmiformis. The sequence goes on from JAODUP010001257.1 coordinate 12,250, forward strand.
TTGGCAATAACAAGTTGTTCTGGAGTTAAATCTTCACTCAGCTTTAATCTTTTCAATGCCATTGAAGCATATCTGAAAAGAAAGGAAAATGCAATGTGAACAAAAACAGAATAGATATTCATAAATAACATTATGAATAAAGATTGTTATCTAGCTTTTAATACGCTTCCTTTTGGTAACTATTCAACCTAAACAGACCAAATTAAAAATAAATATATATATACAATACTTGAGTCACCAAGTCATGATTGTTGTATTCAAGTTGAATATGCATTGTTATAAGTCAAAAACATATTAATAATAATAATAATAACAGATTAAGAGATGTTAGTGAAAATTTTCTCTTTAGATGATGATTCAAAGAAAGAACATATTCTGATTTACTGACTGTGTAAAAGGAAGATCCTCTGTATGTTTCACAGATACTTTGATAGATCCATGTTTTAAGCTAGGGTCCTTCTGTTCTATAATCTCCTGTAATGCTGCTCTATAGGCATGACATCTCAACTGAGGTAAGTTACCTGAAAGAGTAAGTGTATTAGATCAGATTTACTGTTTTTCACAATAAATGTATGCATGTATACACACACACACACACACACATCAGGAATGAGTTTAAGTATAGAAGTACTTTTGTGAATAAGCATGGTATGTTTAATATTTAATTTATATTAGATATTAATCCTGTGTTCATTTAAATTCTATATTTCATTTTAGTAAAGCCACTGTATATAACAACACACATCAGCACCAAGCCAGTATAATGGAATCATATGATTTGATGTAGTGACCTTGGAAGATCATCCTAGTACCCACAGAACCTGATATACTGTACACGGTATTGTTTTAGTTGTAATGCTATTGACAATAATTAGTGATGAAGAAAAGTTTCCCATAGCTGTTACTAATTATGCAAATCAATCAGGCAACATCGTGTTTTTTTATGAAAAGTGGCAGAAAATGTATGGCTGTGGTCATAAAGAAAGATAGTCATGGATCTTGTATTCATCAATTAAATGTGAACAACTTATTTCCAACTTATGGATAGAAGATTTTTTCTGTACAGTAATGAACTACATGGTGAGAGGATTTCTTCATGACAATGAAGTGCTGTCAAATGGTAAATGTTACAGATATCATTAAATGTCATACAATCAAGGCTGTAAGTAGTGTAATTAAGAAGGTACAGTAGTATGGGTTTTGAAGCTTAAATAAACTCATCCACATGTAATAAAAACACTGTTATCCTAAAGCTTGAGATGAAAGGAGCCCAGTTGCTGTATCAGTAATAAAGTGGCTATAACAGCCACAAACCAACAGAATCAAGCAGTCTGAACCAAATATAGTGCCACTAATAAAACTGTCACTGTCACTGCTGAGACTTGTACAAAACAATAATTACATAAGTATAGAAAGTATGGACAGTGAGGGGTCTTCTAATATGACATTTTACTTCTCTACAGATGCAACAACTCATAGGGATAATATATTTGTCTGTTGAATCATTATTAAAATACCGGTATACATATTAAAGGATGATTTTTTAAATACAAATGATCAATAACATGTATTATTATCACATATCTCGTAGTTTAATAATTTGTTATATTAATGGCAAAACTTGATATTGAACATTATTTGGAGTCAAAGAAATGTTGGTTGTGGTGTAGCAAAAAATAAAATGATATTATTGAGTCATAACAAAGTAATCTGTTTTGGAACTGGCCTTCTAATATTATTGGCTATATTTTTAGATGAGTTATTGTATTTGACAAAACTTGAAGCATCTATAACTTAAGTACATTACTTGACCCAATTCCTGAACCAATGCAATTTATTATGATCAGACTATAAATTATAATAAGATGAAACGTATAAGAACTCTATACACCTTAACATTAGCTGAAGGGCGTTTCATCTTTGACCTTGCTCCATTACCTTCGGAGGTCGCTCGGCCCATTTAACCTAGCAACTGCACAAAAGTGGCTGTAAAACATCAATCAACCTTAACATTAATAATATTAAACGGCCAGCTCCAAAACTTCATTTCATTTGACATATTTACAGGATAAATGTAGTAGTAAAATTATGCTTATCCAGGACAGCCAAGTTAAAATATATATATAGTATTGATTTATTTATATCCAAGTAAGATATTAATGATATTTCCTGTTACTAATTAAAATTAAATAGCAGCCATGTTTTTATCAGGTTCGACATTTTCTTGTTCAGTAAGTATATTCTAAAACTGTTTTAAATATTTTACTGAATATTTAAATAACATGATACAGTCTGGTCGCATTATAACACAATGACAGGTGTCCAAAGGTAATATGTCACCTTATAGATGGACCACAGAGAGGAGTAGCATAGTTATCTTTATCAGATTGGCTGGTAGTGGGTGGAGGGTGACTTCATACCACTCTTTACCAGGGCATTTCTTCATGTATTTTCTTCATTTCACTTGAGAACAACCAAAATATTGCATAATTTATGAAAATTAATCAATCTATTGTTGAATTTTTGTATAGATGACAAAATATAATCACCTTAATCAAATTAGAATGACAAATGTGGCATTATGGCTAATGTTGATGCTGCCATGTTACATAATTTAAAGTCATTTCATATTTATTCATATGTTGATAATCCCATTACTGGCAGCAAATATTTTGATCGGATGAAAGTATATTCTACACATAAATAATAAAACATAAATAGTAGTTGTGAATTGAGATACAAGTAATTAGAATTGTTTTATGGGCAGAACAAAGTGTTATTTATCAGTGTATCAGTTGTCACATAAAGAGATGAAATCATCGAAATAAATGGGTGTTTGTTCTAATATGCAATTATTCTCTAATTAAATATTCATTCTCTAACCTACATCAATTACTTGATAAAGTGGGTAATGCTTTGTATTAAAGCCCACACCAAATTTTAAAACTATGATTGAAATTTTGTAAAAAGTGAAGGCCTGTGCTTTATAAATCACCTAAAAGTGTATATTTTCACAGAGCCAAGCAACCCTACATTATATCCACTGTATACGGGACTGCACTATAGTGGAGCCAGATTGTAATATTAAACACTATTTTGGCAGATATTTGAAAATGACTGAAACTTTCTATACAGTCTTATTGATACTAAATATAGCAAGTCAAACTGTTCATAAGTATATTGTATAAAACCCAATACAAGAAATACCACTCGAGCACTTACATTTAAGTCGGTCATGATAACAATCAATAAAATGACATGCCATTTCTCTGGCTTCATAGGTAAGTTGATGTCCTGGTAACATCTTCACAAAGTTGCTCATTGGATAACCAGCAACCTCTTGATCCACATCACTTTTATCATCACTGATAACAAAACAATTAACACAAGACAATAATAATTTGTCTATCAAATATCATTCAGTATACAGTTATTACAAATGTAAGAGAATTCATAGAACATAAACTAGTGAATGGAAAAAAGCAAATTGATTGAAATAAATTAAACTCAAATTCTTTATAATCAATTACACAATAGAAGAAATTTTTCACAGTTTTTTTGCTAATTTGATACTAACTTTGTTACAGAGTCTTAGTCAGAAATATAGGCTTTGGGCGTGCCAAAAAACAAAACGGGGTGTGCAGAAAAAGTAGTAAGATTACGTGCATGGGCCGTGCATGGTTAAAGTGGTGGTGTTTTTAGAAAACTGGCCTTGCAAAACATGGCTGCATGTCTGGCTGGCTAAACCTATGATTTGTTAGGCTGGCTAAAGTAGAGAGCTGATCAGAAGTATTGTATGTATAGAAATATTTATGAGAATTATCTTGCTACTAGATAAAGCTTTATATTTGGTATAATCCTATGTAGAAAAAGCACAACAAAAGTAGATACACAGAGAAGTGCATGTATCTACATGTGTTATGAACATACCAGATGAAATTAATGTGTGAAATTGAAAAAGTGGTATTACTGAAAACACACGAGAAAGCATTTAATTTATCCATTTTGATGATGCTGACCTGGTATTTGTATATTTTGTGTAATTCTGAATAATATGAATTTTATGCAATATGTCCAAATCATATTTATCTTTCCATCTTCACAGAAGAAAACTTATTTATTAATTAACACACACACACTTGTTGTTAACATAGAAAATCAACTAAATCAGTCTTGATTGTAACAGAATATGTTACAGATGTAGAACTTTTATATGCAATTAATGTACATAAAATTCCCTTACGTTATCAAATTGGATATGTGGGAGTTATGATTTTACACACAGTTATAAGAACTCTATATATGTTGATTTTGGTGGTGAGACTGTTCATCATCATATTTTTCTTCACTAGATGTTATACCTTTATAAGGCGCTCACATAGGTTATTATATATAACATAATAATCAATATTATTAGAAGATGGGATCAAAAGCAATATAAAAGAGATAGGTTTTCAATTTGGATATAAGAGGTGCTATTGTCAAAACAGATTGTATGAGTTCTGAGAGGTGATTCCATTCAGTTGATCCAGGTACACTAATTGTCTGACCTCAGTCAGATTGTTTCAGTTGTACCAGTTCACATATATAAGGGGGGGGGGGCTAAGCCATGGACTGCTATATATGTGATCAGTGGTATCTTGAATACAATACATTGTTTCACTGGTAACCAATGGAAATGTTTAAGTACAGGCTGTATGTGATCGTACTTGTGGGTATTTGTCACCAGATGTGCGGCATAGTTCTGTATGCATTGCATTTGCAGTTGATTAACACATATGAATCTGGTATTCCTATCAGCTTTGAATTGCCATAATCTATCCCCGATGCAACGAACATATGTGTTACAGTCTTGAGGGCATTAGCAGATAAATGGGGTTTTAAACATTTACTGTTTCCTAGTTGGATTAATGATGATTCACATATATATATAGGTTATGTACTGTTTCATACTCAGTGTTTGATCAAACACAACGTGAGGTTCCTGAACAAACAGGCTTTATGGTGTTTATACAACACAACATTGTCTGTAACAGAGTGAAGATAGCGGGGTGAAGCAAGAATGAACACATCCATTTTATTATCATTGTCTATGCACATTCAATAATGATAATTGTTGTAGTCATTAGCACTTGTCACGTGTTTACACACTGGCAAATAACATTCATAATTTTGGCATAGCACGTTTTTGTTTTATGTGGATAGTGATATATCAAATCACTAATTATCTATGTAAACAGTTAAATTTGTACTTATACAAGGCACTTTTGCTAAATGACAGATATTAACAACTCTAGTAAGAGTATTGCAGAGAAATAAAGTACAAAATAATTGTATTTAGTTTATAATAAACTGAGATAATCTGATCAAATTGATAAGCTGCTCCAAAAATCGATATTTATATTTGATAATTAGATCTATACTATAGGATTATGAAGAACTTAAAGGGTAAATATACTCATAATGATAAAGAATACAAACATCAACCTTTACTATTATATATATATATACTGCTATGTCTATGAAAAATCCCCCAACTTAACCTCCATGGGAACTGCTCATTTTAAACCTTTCATATCAAATGTGATTGGTACACAGCAAAGCAAAACAAAAAGGCAGGAAAAGGTTATTGAGAAGGTAGAAAAAAAATGGGAAAAGTAAGATCTGTATGAACTACTTGATAAGAAGTGTGAAACATTTGCTACCTTCATGAACAAGGTCAAGACTGGACCTTTTAATTTGACCTTTTCTCACTTAAATATTCTACGACTTTTTATTGAGTATTGTATTTTGTAATGTATTCAAGTAAAGATGTAAATCTGCGACATCTGAATTATATCAGTTTGTTAAACATCTCAAAATAATCTTCTTATATGTTATGTAAAGGATTAAACAAATAGAGTATGTGTATTATCGTTATGAGGCTTTTCTAATTTGCTTAATCTTACTCACCAATCAGTAGATAACTTCATATAGCAGCATCCAACTGATACTAGTCCTACTGCCTGTGGACATTGTACAAACACTCTTATCATTGTTGGTGTTAGATCACCGCAAGCATGTAGACCCGTCAACACAAAGTTAGCACTGGCATCTGCTGTATCTAGCCTTTGCTGTGAAACAGTATCACTATCATTGTCGTTTATTGTACCATACCTGTTCTTTTTAAGAGAATCACTGTCATCTACCATACATAATTCGTGTTGAATACCCCTCTCATTGCCATTTGTTTTACTTGAAGTATACTGTTCACTCGAATTATTCTCATATGCTCTATCTGACGTGGCTTCCATATGTGTATCACAGTGATTTACAACAAGTGATCTGTGTTCCATCTGATTTCTATTATTTGCTGTACTCAACTTGCATTCAACAGGAGAACCATCGTCATCAGCCGAACTTGGCTTGTGGTGTGTAGAAATACTACCTATAGCAGCAACATCATAATTTTCTTGAATCTGTGCATCTATGGTGTGAGAAACTGATCTCAAACTGTCATCAATATGATTCTGAGTTTGATAATTAGTTTTAATATCTCCATCTATATTGCAGGCCTGCTTCAAATGAAGTATGCTAAGGAAGTCTTCTGGAGACATGCTTGGTGTTATCATGGCCACAACATGGCTAGGCTCTGCCAATGAGCCAGAAACATCTACTGGCAATCTCTTTTCCTGAAAATCGCAAAATTTAAATAATCCATGAAGTCACAGCTCTATAGTATAAATCTTTCATGATTTTATGCAGAGATTGATAGAGGCTGGAAAGGTATTTGATATGAGTGTAACATGACTATAAAAATATCATGTTATATTAATTCAGTAAATATCTCTTTAGTTCTGTTAGACTCAGATCTATATATAAATATAGCCTTTATATAGATATATATATATATATATATGTTTTAATTGTAAACATCTAACATAATATATAAAACAAATTCTTTAAACTTCATAATAAACATACACATCTGCAACTAATATTTTAAAATAATTTGGTAATAAATATAAATATTAATTAATATCATTTTATCAAATTTGTTTTACAGTTTAATTAAATATATCTGCAATAAACAGTGGAAATAGTATTTAATTATTTATAAATGTTATTGTTTATCTGAACAGTTACTCTATTACGGACTGAATGCATAAATTGGTGCATTATTTTTTTCTTTGAGTTATATAAGTTACACTTACAATAGGAAAACTGTTTACAGCAAAATAAGCTGTTTCTCCATTTGAAAAAGATCAATAGAACTATATTTGTTACAAGATGTACATCTGAGGACATCATTCTGAATTATAATTATGATTGAAGCAAGTTCCCTAAAATCACTGAAAAGGAAAATATATTCTGGCAAGATTTGTAATCATTAATGAACATATACCTTTGTATCAGATAAAAGCTTCCTTCCTTTCATCATATCATGAATTACTTCTCTGGAAAATTAATGTAAAGATTACCAAACTGATTACCGCCATAATATTATTATTTACAAATACACAATTATCTATAGGTATACTATTAAATATTCCACAATTAAGCAGTAGTAATCACAAACCTGTCATATTTCTGTGCCTTTGGTGTATGACAAGATACAGCTTCTAGTGTCGTTACACTGATACCATGACCAAAAGCCAACAATCTAGCCAGATGACCTTGACCTGCTCCAACATCTACCACGTGGTCACAGAAGCTGGACTGGCATAAGGACTCGATTAACTAACAAATAATAACCCAAAGCAGCCCTTAATTAATTTAAGACGATATCTACAAGATACTACTGGAACAAAAAAAAGAAATCACTAAATAAACATCCTTGTAAAGGAACAGACTAAAAGATTCCCTTCTCCGTATATAGATATATATTACTGCCAGTTAAAAACCTAAAGTCCAATCCCAATAACTAGGAATAGATCGATTACCAGTGAAGTCTACAAAGAATACAGACACTCTGAGAAATAACTGAGTGAGTAAAGTGGTAGATTAGAATATAAATGTTCTCAGTTCAAACTCTACCAACTGCTTGCTAATCTTGATTAGTAGGGATTATATACAAAATTCAACTGACCATCAAGAACTAGTTGTTGGCTATAAAGATGCTGACTGTAATAAGCTGAATAAGTCCATAAATCATTAATACATTATCAATTAATTGACCATTACCTTTATTGTTGAAGGTGCTTGGTGCCAAAAAAATAAATAACTAAAGAATGGAAGGAGGTAAAGACTAACTCTGTTATAATAACACGATGATATGATTCAACCTAAAATCTGAATCAAAATAATAGACGAATGAAGTTAACGAACCTCGGCCAGTTTGATAATTTCATGTTGTTTTTTAGGTTTTACGTGTCTTCTATAGCAATGTTCTAACCCTCTGAGTTGTCCATTCTTGATGTTAGGTACAGCACCAGTAAAGTAACTTGCACCTAAATAAGAATTATTATATAACGTAGTTAAATATGACGACAGCTCTAATACTAAAATAATGTAAATATGAAAAGTATCAAACGCATTTACTGAATCCATCATATCTATCTCTTACATTATTCAACAAACTTTAGTTAGTCGTCCTTTTGTTATGTTTTTACGTGAACTAAATATTACACTGTGTTGATAAATATTGTTCCACGACGGTAAACTTATAGAGTAAACATATATCAAATGTAATTCGAAGAAATTCAAAACTGTTATTTTATATGTTGTTGGCATATACATGTACATGATGGGATATGAGAATCTTTAGCTCTGAGACTAAACACACACTGATTGGTTAAAGACATTAAACAAACATTGAAGCAATGTTAGAAAATAATTCAATGAAAAAATTTAATTTAATAAAACAAAGAGGAAAACTGACAGTTAAAGTTTAAAATAAACAATGTGGGTTTTTTTTCTTCTCTTCCATTCCATCATATATCACTCCATAGAAATTATTTCTTAAATAATTATCAATTGCTATGTTTTGGTTAAATAGTAAATCATTCATTAGTCACTGACTTTCAATGTACATGGTGAATTTATGTATAACAATTAAATTGGTCTAATGACACAATGATGTCAGTTCTGGGATAAAAACAACACTGACAGTGGTCTGTAGTTGGATTAATAATGATTCAGAGAACATAAACTATTTGGTGAATTCTAGATGCGATGGTGTTGCAATTAATTTTCAATAATAATATACATTTATAGTATTATAGCTTTATGATCTGCCAGCAAGAAAATAACACTATCAATTCAATGAACATACCTCCAAAACATTATAAACTAAACATAGTTAGTCTGAGAGGACAACTACTACTGAATAATGAATGGATTTTATTTTTAATGACATAGAAAATAACCTATTTATCAATGGAAAGACCTTGATGAAAGAATTACTTTCACACTTATACCTAAAGGGAGCTACCTAAAGGGAGCTTCGTCATTCTTAAATCTGATCGAATCACAAAACGATCTGTGAACTTTTAAATTCAACTCATAAAAATAATAATATTGCAAATAATATTGTAAAGCACCTTAGAGCAGCTATCTAGCTGAATAGGGCGCTATATAAATATCACATATTATTATTATATTATAAAAATACTGTCACTGAAAATGACACATTTATAGGGGTTTTTAATTGTAAGATTAAAAAACAAAATTTAACTATCTGACTTTTATTACCCACTGCTTCATGGTCTCATCTTAATCAGGTTCATAAGAATGGAGACTAAGCCAACATTTACAAATATGTAAAGTTACATTTTCATAACAGTTACTTCTTAAAAGACTAAAATTCCACATCTGTATTACCATAGTCTTCAAAAACCTAAAGATTACTGACTGCATAGCAGAATTAGGTTTAGATTTTAGGTTGTACTCACAAACATTACAAGGAGACAACAGCCTAGATATCACATTTGTTGAAAATGTATTTCACACAAATCCCAAACTACATGTTTAGTCTATTCATTTATAGTATTTTCACCAAATAGATTTCTAATAAACTAATACCATTCAGAAAAATCAAAATAGAATAATTTCTACTAATTTACATGACAGAAAATAATCTTATCCATTGACATTCATCATAACATGTTACTTCATTCAGTAATTTATAAGTGTACATGATTATATTATGCATTCAGGCCAACTGATGATAAAAGTGTTTGTTGTTAGGAAAATATCTTATTTAATATACAGTAGTTGTCACTGGCAGAGTCTGGGCTGGGGTCAATCATTATTATGTATAGCACTCTGGCACAGGATATTTCAGTGTGTGGTTCATAATGGTTGTGTAATTTAATTATAACCAACAGAAGAGGTCTTTGAAACATCCACTTTTACAAAATATCTTAATTGGTACCAGTCGTGATATTTTAAGCCTTGTTCTATTATATATTATAGTCTATATTTAAATCCTGCAGTCGATAAACATCTCAACCTGTACAAACCATTCTGATAAACAGCCTTTAGTAAAGACGCTTCAAATTCCTTTTCCCAATCCATTTCACAGTAATTCTCCAATAGAGTATCTCTCTGTAGAGGTAGCCCAGTGACAACTTTACGAAAGGCTAACAGTGACAATGGCCACATCTTGCTGAAAGGAATAATTACAATAAACATCTTGTTTTTACATCAAGCACATTAATAATATGAAAAATATCAGACAGAGTTAGTTTAATTATCTATATATCCTGTTACACACATTGTAAAAATTAAAATATGTTGGCTACAATGTTTATTATTTGTAATAATGGCCTAATATAAAACTAAAATAATTCTAATAAATACAACCATTATAATCCCTCAATTTATTCAATTCAATTTCATTCAGACTTTTTAAACAGTATAATTACCACATCTGTGACAAAGTATAAATAAAACCAGAAATAACCACTTAAAAGTGTTTCCATAATTGTATTTTTCTTAAATATGACCCTGATCATAAGAACTGAAATAAAGATGATTAAAGTTACTGGTACAAGTCATTGATAATGAAAACAAAATTATTAGATATAATTTATCTCACTAATCTGACAAAAGAGACAACAAACCATCCTAGTTATTACACCTTGCTCTGGAAAATTAATATTTTATTCACTCCATTTTGTTGTGGGAAAGTTAACAACTCTGCATGTTTACCAATTGTCAACAGCTGATATAACGTTTTATTGTTTTTAGTCAGCTTAAACTTGAAATAAATTACACCAAATCATCCATTAATTAGTAATGAAATTATATATTAGTATTAGATTATAATAGTACCACATCCACATATGTTGACCTTCAGGGTTCTAAGTACCGTATATTGATAACAGAGTGACCATATTTCAGAATCAAGTCATTACTGCATGTGTAAAATATTTGAAATGCATTCAAAAATTTAACTCGGACCACAAAGTAAATATCAACCTCTAAACTTACCTCGACTTCCATGTGTCTCTGTATAACAATGATGCAAGTTCTTCAGGTTGTAGACTAGATAGAACTTTCCACCAACTTGGAGGTAATCGCTGATGTAAACTTTTCAAGAAGAAATCCTAAAAGATATTTTTAAACTGGATATTAATATTTCATAAAACAAATGTTTTATATCTCAAGTTAAGTAAAAATGTCTGCACAATTTAAAATACTTTGAAATTATATTTAAACAATATACCAATTTAAATGAAGGTAACTGTTCTCATGAACAAACAACACCTATTTAAACAGCCCAAAGTAAATATCTCTCTCCTCTCTCTGTATCTTTGTGTGTGTAAGATTAAATGGCAAAATAATAAATAAATATCTGTAATTTTCGCTCCAATTCTTAATTTGTTAAACAAAAGATGTGTATGTGTATGGATGATTGAGATTTTATTATTTAAACTAATAAGTTTACAAAATGACATAACCAGTAAATTATATTAAGTAGGAATTGAATCTTTCCCCACAGCCACACTATGATAGTTGCACCCAAGGTTTTCTTGAAAATTCAGCTCATGTAAATTTAAAAGGTTCGTGTTCTTACAATATTAGACAAGTTAGTACTGCCTATTAATATTAAATACAGACAAAAACATTGTCAAAATGTAAATAATTCATACTTTTGTCTTGTCATTGTTTTAGATAATGATACATGTACGTTGTTCTAGAATATTATAACACATTTTGTTGTTTTGGATGTATTGAATTTCAAGATATGTTAGAGGGTTTCACAGTGATTACCAAACATTTCTATAAAAACAGCAATACAATTGACATACAATATATGTTATGTATGTTACTGAATGGAAAAACAAAGGAAATGGTACATTTAATGATGTTCATGATGAGAATGCCATCAGCCCAAGAACTATTCAGAAATGGTTTGAACAATTCCGGGATGCGTAGATTGTTCCAGTAAATGAAATGTGTTGCAGACATCCTGATAGCTTTGAGAAGAATGGCCTGGCACTTTCCATAATTATTTGGCTACATATCCACATCAAAAGCAATTGATAATGTCAAGTTATGCGAAGTCATAAGGAATTTGACAGGCTAATTTACATTGATATCAGCCGATATGTTTATTACTACCAGTAATTGTAAATAATGTTTCTGTGGACTAAAATAAATAACTTCAAATGTGAGGACAAAATGAAAATAATTTAGTTTCTCAATTTAAAAGAAAATTGAAATAACCTACAATAAAAGTTGGTTATAACGAAATTCAATGGGACTGGGAATTCATTTCGGTTATAATGGAACTTCGTTTTATCACAGTTTTCAAATTAGTTACCAAAGCATGAGTTCCTTAGTCTCTGATTGGATGATAAAAACCAAAATGTGATGTCAAATGAAAAAATTTAGTTTCTCAATTTGAAAACAAATCTGTTACAAGACATTGATTCTTGGAATTAAACTGTTGTTTTGAATGGCATTAATATATAGAAAAAAACCAGATGCATGTCAGGCAATGACTGAAGCTAGATACTCAACATCACTGTGTTTGGCATTTCTTAAGCATATTCGGGCTAGCATGAAATTTCCTCACAGCATCCTTGTTCTCCAATAATGTTGACAGTGTACTACACAGAACACCATCCATATACTTTAGCAATTTGAGTCTTTGCTTTCAACTTTTTTCAACTTCATCAAGAGCTTGCATGGTTGTTGCATTTACAATTACAATGATCACAATGGTCGTTGGACTGACTGACAATTGAAATTTAAACATTGTATTTCATTATATAAACCAGCATGATTTATATTGATTTAATACAGCTGGTACAAAAAATCACTTCACTTTAAGCAAGTTTTCATTGTATAAATTTCGTAATATCCCAGTTTCTTTACTATGGAAGTGAATAGATGCTTGGCCAGACCCAGCTAACGACTTTGAGTTAAGATACCATTTTATTATATCCAAGTTACTTATAACCAACTTTTACTGTAATTATGAATCTTATGCAGCAAATATTGTCTAATTATGATACCTGTATCATAGAAATCAATGTAACAGCATCACAAGCAAGGACTTATTATTCCCTAATTGACCAAAAGCCAACAATGAGACACCAGTATTGTGACTTGTATAAATAAAACATCATCTGGAACATCCTTGCTCATTACAGCAAAGTGCCGGTCATTTCGTTATGATTTCTTGAGTTGAAATATGTCATCTGTAACTTCCTCATAAATACAGATGATTGATGTTTTTAGGCCACTTTTGTGCAAGGTAGGCTAAATGGGCCGAGCGACTTCCAAAGCTAATGAAGTAAAGTCAAAGATGAAACAACCTTCAGATATGCCCACGTCGAGATTCAAACATGGCTAGTAGCGTGATCTGTGGTCCAATATGCTACCACTAGACCACCGAGGTGCCATCCTCGTATATACAGATGACACCATAAACGTCAAGACTCATACACCTATTTAGATTCTCAAAACACATGTGAGATGTTGCTATTTAGTTATTGCACAGGATAATCATAACTTTTAATTCAACAGAAGTCTACTTAGTTAAATGAACTTGTATGTAATTATGTAATTTTACTGTACAGCAAATTTAACGGTTTATGCTATAAACGATGCTTTATTATATATACTTAGTTATTATTATCATAACATTTATGTTATTAACTCATAATCTAGAGTTACACTGTTTTAAAAGAAGAATATATTATAAAGAGAGCAATTAGTAATACTACATTCTGACTTCTGATGTATGGTAATGTATACTAATTTAAGTTACTAAAAGGCTCTTTTGGGGGGGGGGGGCTCATTCCAAATTAATTTGGCAAAAGATTGTAGGTTTCTCTAGTTAAGAGTTGTTGATGTTCTTGAGTTATTTAGCATCAACACTGGTCACATCTGAGACATATAGTCGAGGGGCATCTGTCTAAGGAAACAATTTCCGCATATACTGATGTGAGTTGGATTTGAACCCAAATCTGGAAGTTTGAAGTACAAGTCTTTAAACACTGTGCCACGGGGAATGCTCCCTTCTCTGTCGGATTTATATGCAGGCAATGAAAGGGTAACCTAGCTGACTATTCTTTACCTGAAGCCAAATGCTGATGAATCTCTATCAAAACGTGTTCACACTTATGCATACAAAGAGAAACATTGCGTCATTTTCCATCTAATTGGTCAAACATTAATTGTGTTATCATTTCTCTGTTCCACCGACAAGATGTTTAAATAAAGTTTTTCAAACATTTTACAATGCTTGAGATATATTTGTAAACAGACAATGCAATGCTTACAAAGTGAATCGAACAATAAATATCAGTCCACTTACAGAACGTTGTCAGAATAAACAAGTGAATAATGCATTCATATTAATCTGAAATTAACAATGCTTTGTATGCATACACAACTATAATGCATAAATGTAACTATTTAAAACTTGATTCATTCCAGAATGACACAATGTGTAACAGAAATAATGATCAATAATCATTAAAACCCCTGTTCAAGCAGAGGCCCTTATACGCGTGAGTCTGGTATGCTATATGGTGATAAACCAGTCAAAGTTCATGGTCAGGCTCATCCCAAGTTAGCTAGAGCAAGCACTCTGAACCCTAAATGTGTGGGGAGGCCCTCTGAATCCCAGCAGTAGATCCAATCATTTGGCTAATATAATTATAAAACAATATAAAAGGTAATGGGACACAATTTTGAAATTGGCCTATAATGATCTCAAGTCAAAAGTTATGCTATTAAATATAAACTTAAAATGTATGTTATTTCTTGTATCATCTAAAGTTAAAGGACCAAACTGCACCATAGTTTTCGGCTGCAGAAACTGAACCTTGCAAGATGACATAATTTGGGTGTGACATCACTGGAATCAAACAAAGCCTATATAAATTAGACTTTGTTTCTAAACAATGATATTGGCAGTTTTCTTTGGTATTAAATTTTAAAATATGGTCCACTAAGTGTAATTTACGTATCAAAACAGTAGTTTTATTAATAAATCTGTTGATAACCTTTCTTTAAAAGCTAGCTAGAAAGAAAATGTGGATGAATATAGCAACAATAAAAGTTAGAAATTAAACAATTACAGTAAAATATGGTCGAAACCTGGTTTATTTTATAAAGAAAAGCATACGTCAAACCACCCAATCCTTTTAGTACAGCTAAAGCACTGTTAGATTTATTTTATATATATATATGGGGCAAAGCAGTGCTAACAGAAATTGTCTTTCTACTATACAGCTAACCAAGTCATAAACTTGTAACAATAATGACAGAAATTAGTTATTTTATGTGGCTGGTCACCTCAAATGATGGAGACACATAAGGTGTGTAATTTAATTCTTTCATCACAACGACTAATTCTAAATCAATTTAATTTACAATAGCCAGCATATTCAGATGAGAAAACTTTACCTGGTTGGACAAAGAAACTCCTCACACCATAATGGCATGGCTTTGATTAAAACCTCTGACCTCCCAACAGCATGACCATGGGTAAGGAGTACCAGACTGTTAACCATGAGACAACTGAGGTGATACAAGTTCTATCAGGACAGGCTTAACCCAGTTGGGATAAAACTAAATGATGTTATTATCTGTCCAGCTTAATATCAATAAATCATTATTGTTGTATACTACTTACTCAGGTTTTTGTGTATGAACGTCAGAGAGATAAGAAGAAAAAAATGCTGAGAACAAAGAACAATCTTGCTTATTTCTATTCACTATTATCTTGGGGGTTAGCTTGTTTCATGATTATTAAATGAGAAGGTTTCCAAGGAATTTTTAGTTTGATTTCATAAACACTTATAAATCTCAGAGTCATAGTCTATTAAACATACACATGCTTTAGATTTAATGTCATCTTTAATGGCGAATAAAGGTCAATATATTTTAATGGTCATGTTGCTAGTCAGGATTTAATACTGTAAAATTATGTTCCATTAATTGTGATGGAGAAGAAACTAATATTATTAGTTTATACAATAAAAGTTACTATACTAGTCCAGTCACCCAGTCAAGGCCAGTGACTTGTAACTAGAAACAGCGTTCATGCTTTCGTGTGTTCCCTATTTTGTGATCATAGATCATGAAATGAAAGAAAGCCAACCCAATCCAACAAGTTAGTGACTTGGTCTTGAAATTCTAACTTAGTTTGAAACTATAGTTATAATAAATCTGTCAGAATTAGACTATACAAAGTCTAGAGAGAACTAAACTGAAATTTAGTTTCAATTTCCATTTATATATGCATGCATACAATAGATATAACAGAGTGGTTACGTATCCGAGCATCGGAATCCTGTATCTCGGGGTTATAGGTCTGAGCACTCAATGCGGCCGAACAAAGAAATAGAAGATAGAACAACCGTGCGGCTTTACAAATAATTGGGGTTCCCACATGTCCTAGAAAACCTAGACAAATTCATTTTTCAGGTCGTTGAAATGTCCTTGGATTTTACAAAATCTGAAAATCTCCTGGAAAAATACTGCCTTAAAAAAAACACTTAGAAGAGAAAAATGCGAATAAATGGTATACTTGTAGAAAATGATATTTCCTTGGCTAAAGGAACCATAAAATACTTCATTTGTTATAAGTATCAAACTGTCTTTTTAATCTGATTATAATGCCTATTAATAGACTTAATCTAATATTTGTATTAACTACTAGTAGCAGTAATTACAGCTAAGCTCCCATCACTGAAACTGATACGAGCAGATAAAAAACTAAATATGATCATGAAATGGCTGATTTATAATAATATTGATGAACATAGTTCTGATGCTGAATGCTAGGATATTTATCCCGAACAAACACGATTCCGATTCTCGGCTGGCTGTTCCGCATCCGAGCACTTGGATACGTAACAATAGCCTAGATATAATGTAACAATAGAACATGTATGGTGAAAGAGGTTGAATGAAATAGTCCGGGGCACATCAAATGAAGTAATAAGCCGATCATAGGGATACTAATTTTTTTATTGAATCTAATGATAGCGCAGTTAGTTAAAGCATAGGACTCATTGTGGAATGGTCGCAGGTTCAAGGCTCCGTGAGCTGCAATGTTGTGCAATGTGTGACTGGTTCACTCATCCATAAAAAAATGAGTGCCTGACAGAACGCGATGGCTATGTGTTTGAGTAACGCTTTCCGCATATGATGGCAGCATGCGTTGTATGCTCCCTTGTGAGTTGAGATATGTGCTGGGTGCAAAGCAAGTCTGAGTCAGGGATAATAATATTGTAAATAATATTGTAAAGTGCCTTAGAGCAGCTTCTAGCTAAATAGGGCACTATATAAATATCACATATTATTAGTATGTAGACCTCAGAAAATGTCCAACTAGATCTAGTGAAATACACATCATGTGTCACATGTAACAATTAAGGTGAAGCTGAAGGTCTGTAGATTCTTCTAGTCTAGTACTAGACTTCTACTACTAAGTAGACTAGTGGTTGAGCTGAATTAACCGTTATCAGGTAATTGTAGAGGCCTTGATGTATGTTTAATTTATTACAGAGCAAACAGAAGCTAAACATCTACTGATCTAGATCTAGAGCCTAGGCCATTTATCTAGATTTTATACTCATCTTATTATAGTTATACATCTAGTTAATTTAATTTTGATTTTTAAGAAAATGTATCTGGGCGATAATAAGTATATATAGTCTAACAACACCATTAATAATAATATCTTCTTACTGAAATATAAGAATCAATGATCCATTTGTAATTATCTAGAAAGGTTAGAATTTTAGGTATGGCATCTTTCACGTTGTGTACGTTATCCATGGTTACACATCAATGAATAAAAGAACGAACGATTCTTAATTCCACGTAGCACACCAATATCGTAATATTCAGACCAGCTGATTAACTGAAACCATAGAAAACCTAATACCTTGATACCAAATATACGGAATTTAAAGCCAATGCCTGTTATGGTATTCCGGTCCTCCTAAAATTAACAATCTTTCATATATGACTTGTGTAACTCGTAATGGGTGATACTAAATTATTAAAATCGTTTATATATATATATATATATATATATATATATATATATACATTCACAGCTAATTTGAGAAATAAAGCAATGGTTGCCAGCATCGTTTCTCCAATATTAGAATATGCAGGGTGGTGTACTGTCCTCTAGTTAAAGGGGAGATACAGCTTTCGAACTGGTAATGCCACAGACTGATGTGTGAACGTACCAATTTCTGAAGATGAACAGATAGTTGATCGTCTTGCCGACAGCATTAGACTTTCTGTGGAAGGTGATCGTTCAGCGACCCCACAGCCAATGGATTTTAATAACTTTAGCCAACTGCACACACCACCGCACATATCACCCGACAGACGACAGAAGTGTACTGGAGTTATCTGTGGAATACCCTGCACCACCACGACTAGATAACTTCCATGAATCGTCTAGTACTGATTTTGAACCTAACGATATCAATTTTGGTGAGGACACTTCTATCTGTGACAAAGACGAACTATATATATAATTATGTGGGATATACTCGTACACAATGAAACATCGTACTAATCTGTCATCAACATGAACGTGTAACGTCCACGTGACCAAGATGATGACTCAGCATTAGAGAGTATGTTCAGCTCTCTTTATCATTGACACTATTGTTAAGGCATAATGTCAACTAACCATCATCGTAAACAACGTCCCAAGTAACTCCAAAATCTTGACTTCGAATTACTGGACGAGTAAATATCCTCATCGAGTTTCTTGGACAAGATATCAGAGTGGCCAGAGAACGATATTTGATATTGGCCACGGACTCACACTTAATTAAGTCCATAACTATTCTGTCCAAGACAAAAACGTGGTATATGGACGCCACCTTCCGTATCACCCCCTCTGTGTGTGTGTATATATATATATATATATATATATATATATGTGTGTGTGTGTGTGTGTGTTGTGTGTGTTTATTCTTATACCAGATATAGTCATCTTAAGGTAGGTGGGCCACCTTTGGCGATATGCGGCACGGATCTAGTCGAATACTCTAGCTCTCCGAATCAGCTATCTTGTGTAACCCAGTCAGGCTGTTGTGAATATCAACCGATCCAGCTAGATAGACTACCTCTACGTCAGTGTATGTAGGCCTATCATTGAGGCTGAATTGACCTAGGTCTCTATGATGCAGAATAGCGCGCGTTTTTTTGATTAATTGTCGTTAAATATAGAAGTGTTTTATCCAGTTTGGAACTATTATATCGATTGTGATTGAAGTAAGTATGCTCTATTGCATTAATTAATATTATGAAATGTATTATAACACGCATAACACTGTGTTTAGCGTGTAGGAATTATTTACACATGTAGGCTTGTAGCTGGTGATCTGGTGAAATCACTTGATTTTTGTGTGTGTTATTTTAACCACCACCTGTGCTGAGACACTACAGAAAATGGCTGATGGGATGCGTGTTGTGTTTGTGAGCGAATAATAAGACGTCGTGCTCCAGCAAAAAAAAAGTTTAATAATTTATACTTCTAGCTATCCAGTAAAACCAAGAGCAAACTTATATCTTCTATTCTTATTCGTTATGATATAGTATGATAATCTCATTAAAATCGTGAAAAATTACTTTATCTTTATTTTCAGTGGTTGTGGAGATACAAAGTCTTCCAGGTAAGTTACAGAGTGGCATTGACATCCCTGAAAATTTATAGATAAATTAGAGAAGAGTTAAAGAGAAATTAAATTTTTGGTTAAGAATTACTGTATTATTATAACACAGTGCTTATTAAGATATGCCAATATTATTTTTTCCAAATAATTCACCTCCTGAAAGCACCCAGAGAAAAGCAGATTCGTAGGTAGAGAAGAAAATTTTATTTTTGGCAAATAAATGAAACAAATTGCAAAATAAGTTATTTGTCTTTATTTTGCTAACAATATTTGTATCGAGTTAGCATTATTATACCGATATAATAACATTAACAAAATGTCTTAATAACGTTACCATAATGTTATGTTAACGTTATAATAACATTATCATATAATTTTGTATATAAGGTATCGAGTTATCAAACTTACACTATAACTTCCTATAAATGTCATCCCATTGCAAGACTTACAACATAAAATTAATAATACAGCTACGTACCTGATGCTGAATTTTACAGGAAAATAATGAAGGTACTGCCGTATCTTTTAGGATCTTCAAATGATCTGAACAGAGCACACTAAATTTTGACGGGGTCCAGGGTTTTTTTATTATTAAAAGAAAACCTATTAATTGCTTTCAGCCAGAACTTCCGTCTTTCTTCATCAGATGGTATACTGAAATAAAGTAATAACAAATAATTATTAGGCGCAAGATATAGACATATTAATATAGCAAAATACTGGTCTCAGATCAATTTCTATCAATTTTCTATGTATATTGTCTAGCCACATCATGGTTGGGGACGATGTACTCTTGTACTCGTACTCATATACACAATTTGAACTACTCGGATGTACTCAGTATTCATAACAGGAAGTACTCAGTACTTTTACTCGAGTACATTCATAAAGTATTCGTACTTTCACAGTACTTTCACCATAAATATAATGTTGTTTTCAATTGCTTGCTTGCTTGTAGTTCAGGGAGTATCCCCAGGCTGTCGCTTGTTTGGCATAGCCTCTACTATGGTTGAGTCCTTCTCCGCAGAATTTATTTCCATTTGTCTTAATAGTCATTTCACTCCCAAAATGAATTTAGAATTACGTCCATAGAAATGGGTCAGTTATCCTTTTAAACCAGAATCCCTGTGGATTAGGTCACTTTGATGTGAAACATATATTATGAATGTTATGCCTGTATTAAAATTAATGTGAACTTCACTAAAACCACTATTGTGATTATGCACATGTTTGTGACATAATTAATAGCAGACTGTAGCCAATTAGAAGCAGACCACATAGCCACAATAATGATACTATCTGATGCTTTGACGAACGTACCAGGGAGCCTAGGGCAACCCAAATGGGACACCGACAAAGCAAACTGGAAACAATTTGCAGACAGACTACACGAATTATCTGCCGACGACACCGACAACAATCTATCTTTAGATGACCTACTTCATAAATTAACTACCATATTAACGAAGCCGCAACAACAGCCATCCTCATAGTCCTTCAAAATCCACGCCCCTTCTTAACACCAGAAGCAAGGAGATGGACCAAGCAAGTCAGTAAACTGACAAAATATTTTAAAGCTCAAGTGACATATCAAAATAGAGCAAAACTAAGAGAAGCTCAACGAGACGACGACTTCACACAATTAAACAAAGCCAATTTAACAGTTGGTGCGAACAACTCGGGGACATGGGCTCGGCGCAAATTTGGTGCGAGATTAAAATAAATCCTGGGTAAATCCTCCCAACCTAAAGTAACCAACCCCAAAGAAGAAGCAAACACAATAGCACACCACTTCGCCACTAGAGCTGACCACCAAACCTTACCGGAAGAGGTCAAATCAGCTCTAGAAAAACAACAACCAGACAGACTGCACTCAATATAGCTAGCAAAAAGTGAACACACAGAGACACCTTTCACATCACACAAACTGGAAACATTTTATCAACTCCAGTAAAACTCCACCCCTGGAGAATGCCAACTTACATACATCTTTTATTCCAAATCTCCCCCCTCTTTCAAAGTTAGACTTCTAAACTTCTTTAACAAATTATGGAGAGAAGGACGAACACCCAAACTCTGGAAAACTTCAGTAGTTGTCCCTATCCCTAAACCTGGTGGCAGAGGTCACATACCAATATCTCTCCTCCCTACAATAGTAAAAATCATGGAGAGACTAATTCTCATCAGACTAATATTTAAACTCCCCAGACCAAATAATCTCTTCGTGTTTACAAAAGGCAGATCAACTGTCGACCCAATTCTACAAAATTTAAGTAAACCTAATCACCAACAGAAGAAGAAAAATCCGATCTGGCCAGTCTACACTCCCTTTCTGGATTTAGACAAAGCCTTTGAAAGGGCTAACCACATCGTCATCTTAGACGCATTAATCTCCCTGGTGATCAAGGGAAGAATAATATCATGGGTAGAAGACTTTCTAGACAATAGAGAAATTAAAGTTACAGGATCTCTTCCTTAAACAAACACCAGGCAGCAATAAACATCTACACAGATGCCAGTGTCCGACAGGATGGAAAGTCTAACCACACTACATTGGGTTCCCAGCCATACAAATATCTAGAGTAGTGAACGAGCCACTAACCTAACCAACGTCCTACACGCAGAATAGACACCAGTGCCAACAAACGCTATGCGCCGCTGCTGGGTGCACACAAAAAGCTTTGTCGGCCCCAAATAATAAAGCACTCTGCTTACATTGTAAGCAAATCTTTTACCCCGTCCACTATCTAATCAATTGTCCCACCTTCCCAACCTGCCGACAACCCCTTAAACAACTTCTAACGCCGGCACAACACAACCTAACCTACAGAAGCTCTACCGAGAAGGACTCCACCATATGGGCTGTGCCAAACAAGCGTCAGCCTGGGAATACTCCCCGAACTACAACAAGCAAACAAACTGTACACACACGCGTCAATTGTATACATTAAAATTATCAAAATGTTGGGGGTTTTGAAAAATATAAACGCTGACTCATGGGGAAACCTGTTGGGGGGCCAAAGCCTTTAAAAAATTTTTAAATTAATGGAATTTGAAAAGCAATTTCCCTCCCTTTTAGCTTTTTTAGGTTCAGATAATTTCGATGGGTATCCTTTTTTAAAACCAGGATCCGGTTTTTGGAAACGAGGGGCCCAGCAAGAATTAACTCTGACGTCATTAAACCAGGAAACGTTGTTTTGGTGGGAAGCTTTGGGGGCCAAAGCTTGCCCCGGGTCTTTTTGGTTTCAAATCCTTTTTCCATTAAAAATTTCAAAGTTTGTGCATCGCATTTGTTTTTATTTTTTAAATTTGGGCCTTTGAAAGACAGTTAAGTTTAAAAAAAGAAGATAATAAATAAAAGGGGCCCCTTGCACGTTTTTCCTTTTTGTTGGTTCAAAGGTTTAAGTCTCCCTCTACGGTTTGGTTTTGTTAATGAGAATTTTTTTTATCTTTTTTTAAAAAAAGACCTGTCATTCTGGGGTTTAAAAAGGCGACGATAACCATGGGAAAAAACATAAAAGCTGTCAAGAATTTTAATTTTTAGGGCAAGGGGGCCATTATTCAGACCAATTTTCTCCAAAAAATCTCCAACATTTTTTGGGGAAAAGTTGCTTCCGTGTTTTTCAACAGGGAAAAAGGGAGAAAACCCCTTCAAAAATGGCCGATACCAGGGCCTGTAAAAATGCCAACATTTCCCGGGGGGTTATGGCGCAAAAAGGGGTAGTCCAAGGGTCCTGGGGGGTGGTTCCGAAATTTTGGGACAGCCTGGAATGAAACCAAACAATCACAGTGTTTTAGTTAACGAAATAGTGATGCTTCTTGAATTGTATTGCTATGAAATAAAATAAAACATACCTGTGAGAAACGAAAGAGACATCCCGAGATCTATAAGAGGCATGACAGTTCGGATAGCCTGTCAGGTTGCTGCCTCTAAATCAGCCACAATGCGTGTGACTCATGGGGGACCAGCCAGTGCAATGGGATCAGACGCCAGAGACGCCGGGGTTGTCGAATAGAAATCTACTAGCTAATTCAATAGGCCACATTTAACAGTTAAAAGCTTAATTTCCCTCAACAAAACGGTTATACAGCTATTTTATATGTGTTCCTTCTATATATATTTACAGATGAAAAGATATTCCTTTTATAATATTTCCACGGTTTATTCAACAAAAATGCGTTTATATTTAGGTCAATGGAGCGTGCCATCTAGCGAATGATATTAATCGTCTGACGTCATTTAAACCTGTGCACACATTCGTTGTTGCCATGGTGGGGAAGCTTGGTGGCAAACAACGCTAACTGCACCTGATCTTGCCTTGTCATAAATAAACATCAATGAACCTATCATTCGATGTGAAAAGAGATTACTAAAGTTTGATCGTCATCGACAGGTTAGTTTATTATGTTATTATTTTGTGATGCTTCGAAAGACAGTTAATGTATAAATCAACATAAGTCATAACCCCCTGAAAATAAACAGTTGGCCGCTTGGCGATTTGCTAATTTATTTAGTTAGACAGTCTACTAGACTCTAGAGAGAGTCTAAGTCTTGACTCTAGGATTCAGAAGCTATTTCACAGTTAATGAGTAATTATTATTATTATCATTTTATGGTTATATAATTAAAGCCATCGCATGAATCTTATTCTGGGTTAATGGACAGAGGCGACGATAACCATAAAAGAAGGAAAAAACATAAAACTGACATAGATCAAGACACTTCTAAGTTTTAGTCGTGTTCAAGAATCACAATTATTCAGACCAATCTGTCTCAACAAATATATCATCCAACTTTGTGTGAAATGTACTAAAAGCAATATCAAATAGATCAGCCTTTACAATAGGGAATAGAGTAGAAGACCCCTTACAAAAAGTAGGCAGCAGCTCACCTGTGGCCTGTAAAAACACTGCAACAACATTGCTGGAGGGAGTTATGGCTGCAAAGAGGGGGTAGTGAAAGGCTGGCCATGGGGTAGTGGTAGTCACGCTAACACAGTTGTGGCCCTTCTCCATTGGAAGGGAGGTTAGAGGCTCTCCCCTGAAAAGCTGACTGATTTTCTCCCGATAAAATAGGAGACGAGGGACTGTAAAATAGACAATGTATAATGTCGGACGTTGGCTGCTATTGAAAAGGCTGCATATAATAATGGCCAAAATGGCAGTTATTTTATGAGACTGGCATATGGTCTGCAATTTAGAGCTTCACCATGGAATTAATTTTAAATAAATTTAGAACTTATTTATAGATGGCATATTTGGTGGAGAAAACTTTGCCAGTTGCCCGGTTAGAAGAAAAACTCCTACTATAGTGCCACGGTCAGGATTCAAACCTCCGACAACAAGCACAGCATGACCCTAACCATGGATGAGTAGTCCCACACTCTACCCATTAGACCAGAGATGCGGTTTTAATTTTGAATCACTACTGTGCAGTTAGTCAACTGATATTAAAATTGTCATTTATGTGTGATTGGAGTCAGGGTCTTGGTATATCTACTAAATAGCATTTTATATCCATACTAATTTAATTTTATAAGGAGAAAGAGTTGGTTGAAGTATCATTTTTATGTTTACAATGATACTTTGAATTTAATGAATTGGTGGATTAATTGGCTGATGGCTAGTGCAAGCTATATTTGATCAAAATTGTGGGTGTTTTCATTAATAATGCCATACCAGACTGATGAATTCGAGCATGGGTTTAGTTGCCAAAATTCCATCAAGACAATTAAGTCATCGTAATAAATTAAAAGAAAAGTACCTCAATGTGCTGATTACAATTAAAACATCAAAATGTTATGTGGCTGACTTTGAGTTAGTTATAAATATGTGGAAGGAGAAGAAAGCCTGTAGAATATATAAAAAGTGTCTTATCAATAAACTTTTGAAGAATTTTTGTAGTCTTGTTTTTTCATGTTACAGATATAGTTAAGTAAATCGTATGCATACATTTAATTATGCTTACACTGTAAAATGTCATAATGTTCAGTTCAAATATTCCTGGGGGTATGTGTTTGTACCCGTAAGTTGTTTTCATGCCAAGTGCCCATGTTACATTAAAATCCCCCATGTTCTTAAAACCTAAGGTGGAGCTCCTCCACATTGGCTAGATCCTAGAAGCAACACTGGGTCATGACCACATCAACAGATAATTAGGGCTTTAGGTATCAAATAATCAGGAGTTGTATGAAGACTGATTTATAGATATGGTTATATATTGTTTCATTTTCATGATTTCTCTGTGGACTGTGTATCACTCACGGTAGTAATATTTGTACACAGACATTATTAACACAATTAATGTTATTTAGCATCATGAAAAAATGGGAGTTTTACAGTTTTTACATAGAATTATAAAAAAAATCGCTTTTCTATAAGAATCAGATAGTGTAACACATTTAATAATGCTTGTTCATTGACAGAATTCCATAAAGTTCTTGATGTAACTAAATTGATCATGAAGAAGAATATTCACGCATTAATCCCTCCACTGTGAAGAGCATAAAAACAGCTGCAATCGACACACATAAAAATAACACAAGATTACCCAATATTTATCCTAAGAAATGTGTACTGATTTGGTTGGATTTGTGTTTTGAACTAGTCACTGATTTATATTTTATAATGTTAACTAATATTCACAACATTTTCTGGCTCTCTTAGCAGCAGTGCATCATGGGAAAGCAGCCATTTGGTGTTCCTAACCGACATGTTCAAAAGAGTAAAGGAGGAGATACTGACCTAATGAAGTTCTACTGTACGCAGTATGAGACAACATATGGCAGAAAGTTCTCCAAGTTTCAGCCTCAGCAGGGTAAACACACAGGTACTGGGTACCTGTCTAACTTCCGTCCAGGTGTCTATTACAGTGGCAGACTAGATGAAGTTGATAACCCAGTAATGGGGTATGTTGCTAATTAATTGCACAAGTCATGATTATAGAATAAGTTCAGAACATATATTTATCAGTATAACTTGGTGATACAGTTAAAGTATTGCTACTAAAATATATAATGTTTATATAATATGTTTTTAGTATTTGTTGTGTCACTGTTAATACTTGTACTGCAGATCAGCATTTAATTAAAGCATGATACTATCCCATAAAGTATGAACTAAGATCCTCTCCCTGATTCTAGTGTGCTACTCAGTTATGGGATCTCCAGTGGTTAAAACAATCTTGAAACTATTTTTATATTTATTAAATGCCCTTTTTCACCTTCCACAGTGTGTATTTCACACGCGTGTGTGTGTGTGTGTGTGTGTGTGTGTGTTTGCGTGCACACATGTATGCAAACACTGTGTTACTAGTTATATGATTAATGTTATTTCTATTGAACATTACAGACATCTAGTTGCTGATAATTATGCCTCTGTTACAACAAAACATTATCAACCATATCAAGGACCTGATGGACATGAGCCTCTACCTAACTCTTGTAAACAAACACCAGGTGGCTTTGTGAGACAGAAACCTCTTAATATACCTACCACAGATGAGGTAAATACAAATAGCTTTTAATTATAATCATGGTCATATGCTTTCATAACCTGTGAGGGTGTCTGTTTGCCTATGATATATATATATATATATATATAGAGAGAGAGAGAGAGAGAGAGAGAGAATGAATATATAATACAGCAACTTTTTGTTATTCTCTAAAGAAGTTATTCCTTAGAAATACGATGCAAACTAACATTTTGAA
This sequence comes from Paralvinella palmiformis, assembly GCA_025642065.1. Lineage (NCBI taxonomy): Eukaryota > Metazoa > Annelida > Polychaeta > Terebellida > Alvinellidae > Paralvinella > Paralvinella palmiformis. The sequence goes on from JAODUP010001257.1 coordinate 40,061, forward strand.
TCTATCAAATTTAACATAATTAAAGCAAATTCATTTAATTTGCTATTGTGTATACTGTAATTACTGTAATGACTCATACTTTTAAATATATTTACCAGCTGGAAATAATAATTATCTTGCTTTGTGTTTGAATAATTTCGAGCAAATATATCATGTCATTTGCTAGACTCATTAATTCAGGTTTAGTTTAATTTAATATGCAATAATATTTTTATATTATACCTCCAATCCCTAAATATATTTATCAGTGAAGTAAATTATTGGCTCAAAAACACACAGTGTAAAATGATCAATCATGACTAGACACAATGATGACAGAGTTCATTAATAACAGTAAACAACATATATATATATATATATATATATATATATAAGTGTGTGTTTGTATGTGTGTGTGTAACAAGTTTACAGGTATTATACAGCAAAACCTATCAACCATAGTTTCTGAGCAATTTCCATCACCAAGAATATCCAACTTCAAATGTGACCATAACTAGATCTTAGGTTTTAATATGTGCTTTCATTGGTAGAAAACCATAGATTCTTGCTTTGTGGTCAACAACAAACTTCAAATTAAAATGAACCAGTCACCCAAAGAAAAGGTAAAATTCAGGGATCCAGCATTGAAAAAACAATGTGATGTGTGTTATATGCACCACATTGCCAACACCAGAATCTTGTTTTGGTACTAACATTGTCCAACGGGTGAAAATATTTTGCTAAGCTGTCCTCCAGAAACAACACCGCTGACATAGCTCATTAATAATTTATTAGCAATAACGAAAATATTTAACCCTTTGGAACTTGAAGTTGTTTTTTCAATAAATAAATAGTCTGTGGTATTCACATGTTGACAAAAATGGATATTAGAAGTATATTTTTCTCCTAGAGACATGTCAATTGATGTATATCAGACATGTTTTTCATTTCCATTTCAGCAAAGCATATTGCAAAAAACTCAACAAACCACATAATCACCAATGTTTGAATTTTCTGGTCATAAAAATGATTCCACGTTTTGGTTGTTCAAATATATTTGGCTAATAATGTATTTACTCTTCCTCCAGAAATGGGGTGCTTGAAAATATGCAATGTCTGAATCATTACAGCATGCGTTTTACCAAAGAGCTTAATGTCCAGAAACTGACTGGTCAACTTAGATTTTTGGGGTTTAGGTAATATAAATATTACACACCTCTCCATATTATAACAACTGGCTCTGCTAATTTAACGGAATATTGTAGCTAGAAGGGGAACAACGTTTCTGTAAGGGAAGATAAAGAAAAATATTGTCTTAATTCTTAATACGCTTTAAATTTTGGCGTACAGTTCATAACCTAAATTACGATATTATTTCACAACAATATTTATATCTACCGTATATACACACTGGTGAATCAAAATAGCTATGAAGATCATGCTTCTGTTTTCTTTAACAAAATTGGTATAAAACATTAAAACAAATAGGTTTCTTATGACCTTTGCATTCAAGAAGTAAACTAAGTTTGTCTTGGTATGCAAACCATTAATTTAAATCAGTATTATAAAGATTCATTGATATAAATATATATATTTATTTTGTAAGCAATCTAAATTCCACATATATAAGCTATGATATACTAGATATGTGGCATTAACTAGTTAGCTAGACTCGGTACTTAATTATTTATCTGTCAATCAACTGACAAAATATTGTCACTTATATTCAGAAAATAATGTATCAGTTGTTGACAAATAATTAGGCACAGTGAATAACATAGTTTCTAGCAAATAGCTGTAGATCATGTCTGATGCCATCTTCAACATGGAATAATATGTACAAATTAAGGCACAGTGAGGACTAACTTCATATATTTTTCAGGTACGTTCAATGTGTATCGACACTAGAATAGCCTCAGCTCCAGCAGATGTGATGCCCAGATATAAACCTCATCTACACAAAATACAACCCAAAGATCCAGTTGAAAATGAGAATTTTGGTTATGTAAGAACTGATAACTTGCTTCTACAGCTTTGGATAAAGAAATATGTTTGTGTTGATTGGTACATAATGAGATGGATGTATATGATTTCTTAAAAGAAACAACAACAAAAAACGTTATGTCTACATAATGTTTTAACAGCCTTTATGTACCATTTGGCAGTTATAGTTGAATAAAGCTTTTAATAAACATTTAATTAAACTTGTCAGATATCATAAGATTAGCTATAGTTGTTGTCAGATTACTTAGATCATCTCGGAAAATTATGATTATATTAGTTGGTTACAAGGATAATTTTGTATACATCAGTTCTTTTCTAACATAATAGTGGATAATTTTGTATACATCAGTTCTTTTCTAACATAATAGTGGTTATATTATAAATTATATATATATATATATATATATATCACAGGGTCCTGGTTGTATGACAACAGAGACTAGTCAGAAATTCAAGGGACAGCAGCCAGATCGCAGTGGTCTATCACACAAACCTGTTGGTCCTAAGGAAGGCTCTGGATTTATTCATGGACATAACGAAGAACCAATCACATTCCATTCAGATTATGCATACAAAGAAGATGTGCCTGTTAGTAAAAATTTCTATTATGTATATTTCTGAAATTGTGTTGATTTGAACGAAGTATTGTATTTAATAAGCTTAAAAATAAGGTTGATATAATTCTAGATTTATTTTTAATATATACATATATATAGTTTGTCATGAATTTTATTATATGGATCTTATAATTTGTTTCAGGGTTGGTTCACACCTCGACCAACCGGTATCAGCATTATGACTACTGATTACAGGCCAACTGTATTCCCCAAAGTGAGTATAATTCTGTGTGTGCACTCTTATGCGCACATAACTATACACGGAATAAAACCTACAGACCAGTTGTCTTAAAGATCCTTGAAAATGGATTCGTTGTACATCCTGTCATTTAACTCACCAAGTCATCTCAGCTGGTCCTGTACATAAAGTTTGAATGACATGAATCATGTTAAACAGCCATTATTATGTTATCAGTGTTTTTTTGGTTATTTATTAATGTTATTTTTGTATTTGATTTTGTGTGTTAGGGTGATGAGACACTACCACGTATTGCTAATCGTTCTGTTCATGATACTGGCTTTACTAGTGGTACTAAGGCACAAGTTGGATTTGTACACAGAGTGATGTCGGATGTAAGTTTAAAGTTTACTTGTTTAATGTGATTTAATTAAATAATAAATGTATATTAGTTATATGGTGTGACATATCAGAATCAATTTAACTGATATTTCTTTGGGGACACATATGCCTCATAAGTTTCACCAAGGGACTATGAGGTGTTATTATGTTGAATTTATTGAATTCATTTTTAAAAAGATGTTGACATGTTACAAGCAAATGCATGTGAACATAGGTATTTTATTATCTGTTTTACGGAGGTACCTGATGACATTCATAATTGATAAAATGCATAATATACCCTAGATTTATCCAAATTTAGATTTGGCTTGAGTAATCGTAGTCATTGACTATCAATTTCTGTTTCCAATGTACCTGACATTTTTGTAGACAGTTTTCCATCATCTATACTATCTTGTATACTATCTATACTACATCTATAAAAACTTCATTAACCAAAATAATAGATCCCGTGTAAATCACTTGGTATATGAAACAATATGAAATATTATAAACACATAAATCTTCGCATAAGCCTCTGTTCTCCACGAATACAAATATGAATTATTGAACATAATAAGAGATATTATATTGAATCTTAGTTTACAATGTAAATAAAAGACGTTGAAATAATAATTCCCTGGTAAGCTTTGCTTGACCAACCACCAGAATGTGGTGCTAAAGGTATATGCCAAGGCGTACAATGAAACTGTTAATTAACCTGGATACCATTATCGTATTTAGTTTATTTCGATACAGTATATTGTGTACTAGTTTGTTTGTATGCATATATATGTTTTAACATGTTGCACATTTGAAAATTGAGAAAACATAAACTCTTAAAATCTTTCTTCTACTCCTACTTAAATCTGATCGATATTCTTGGCCTCCCTTGTATGTTGGTGGCGTACACACAGTTTTATGCTTCATTGAAGCAGCTAAAATGGTTTATGTTTGTGCTGCCAACATACTAGGTAACTATAAACTACTTTCCTTGTGATTAATTCATGGAATGGCCAAACTGTGTTTTTGTCTTGATTTGATATTTTGTCTTGTATAATTATACTATTTGACTATGCATGTTTTAATTATGTTTTGTTTTATATGTGTAATTAGTCTACTGCACAGTTATACATTTCACCGCTTTGTCTGCTGTTCAAGGTGTGCTATTGAATATTTAAGTATAAAATGGAATTATAGGGAATGTAATGAGCATAAACCTAATCTTTTTATTTCAATCAAAACAATAAATTGAATATTGAAGATGATGATCACAACTTCAACTGTGTGTTAAATAACTATTATGATGACAATGATGGAGAATATCCTCTGGATGTTTTCCACATTGACTGTAACTACAATGAAATCGAACAAATCAGTACAACAGTACTGGAAAATACACAAAATTTCAAATATTATACAATGCATTTTAATATTCGTAGTTTGCCAAACAAATTTAGAGAGCTGAATGAAATAATCTCTCGATTCCACAATATAAAATTTAATATGCATTGCATAATGCTGTGTGAAACATTTCTAACTGATAACAACTATGTATTTTATACAATCCCAGGTTATAAATTAGTCTGCAGAAATAGACAGACTGCTTCACAAGGTGGTGTTGTTATGTATATCAGGGATGATTTAAATTACATTATCAGTGATGATATTTCTGTTAATATCGACGGTAAATTTGAATCAGTATTTGTTGAGGCTCACTCAAAAACTGTAAATTGTATCTTTGGTGAAATATACCAAGTTCCTAATACCAGTGAAATATTATCGATTAGTTACTATGAAACGATTTTAAATAAACTCCAACATATTAAAAAAGACATTGTGTTGGGAACCAATCAAAATTTCGATTACCTCAAATATAAAAATCAACCACATGTTTCTGAGTTGATGGACCTTTTCCTAAATGGAGGCTTCTTACCTACAATTACAAAGCCAACCAGAATAACGCATAGTACGGCCACTCTTATTGATACCATATACATAAAAACAATTAAAGAAATTAAATTGGCATCAGGAATAATATTAAATAATATATCAGATCATTTACCAGTGTTCTTGTTTTCCGAAAAATATATATCCGTGAAAACTGAACCTTTAATCTTTGAGCATAGAAAATTCACTAACAAAACTTATCAAAAAATTTGTGAGGCCTTATCAAAAACAGATTGGTCTAGTCTAAACTCAAGTGATGCTGAAACGTGTTACAACATAATTATAGATAAAATAAATGATGCTATAGAATATTTTGCACCTAAAAAGATAACCAAAATACTTGCCAAACATGTAATACAAGAACCATGGATAACCCCCCGAATCCTACATTCATCAAAACACTTAGATAAACTTTATAAAAAGCAATTGGGTAAAGAAAACGTATCACTGGAACATGTTAAATATATAACTTACAGAAATAACTTTACCGGAATCAAACGTAAACAAAGGGAGATATATTATGGTAACTTATTTCAACAATACAAATCAAACATTAAGAAAACATGGAGCACATTAAATGAGATACTCAACAGAAAAAATGACAAAACATTAATATCAAATTCATTCAAAATAGATAACACAATTGAAAATGACCCCACTTACATTGTTGGACAAATTTAGCGAATTTTTCTCTGAGATTGGACCTAAATATGCTTCTAATATATCACCGTCCAGCACAAATTATCAAACCTACATGCCGACATGTAAGAAAGCAACATCTCTATATTTTCGTCCTACTGACAGTAAAGAAATAATAAACCCCATAATTTCTCTAAAACTCAAAACGAGTTGTGGATATGACAATGTGAATACGCTATTACTAAAACAGATAAAATTTGTCATTTCGTTACCACTTAGCATAGCTGCAAATAAACCGATGGAAACCGGTGTTTTCCTGTCAAAACTTAAAATTGCAAAAGTAATACCAATTTATAAATCAAAAGATAAACAAAGTTTTACAAATTATAGACCAATTTCGCTTTTACCTAACATATCCAAAATATATGAAAAAATAGTCCATAATCGTTTGTACAATTACATGACAATTAACTCGTTAATGAACAAGAACCAATATGGCTTCCGTAAAGGTCATTCCACAATAAATGCAGTTTCCAAATTTACTTATGATACTCTACTCGCATTGGAATCGAGTAATTATACTCTTTCTGTGTTCCTGGACCTCTCTAAGGCCTTTGATACAATAAATCACAATCTTTTATGTAAAAAATATGCCATTACGGCATACGTGGTGTTGCCTTGGAGTGGTTCGGGAGATATCTAACAGAGAGAAAACAATATGTCTATTATAAATGTATTGATTCAAAATTATTTCCATAACTTTTGGTGTACCCCAGGGATCTGTATTGGGACCACTCCTCTTCATTATATACTCAAATGATCTACCAGGATCCCTCCGGTGCACCACATACATTCTATTTGCAGATGATACAACAATTTATGTATCTGGTAAAAATATTACGGAATTATATAAACTCATTAATCAAGATATTGCATCATTAGCTGAGTGGTTTAAGGTGAATAAATTATCTTTAAATATAAGCAAAACACATCATGTACTCTTCTAAAAAAATAAGAATGTTAAGTCTGACATACACGTATTAAAATTAGATAATACAATTATTAATCAAGTTAAATGTGTAAATTTCTGGGACTACTAATAGATGAAAACCTAAACTGGCATGAGCATATAGACAGTTGTAGATCAAACATATCTGGTGGACTATATGTGCTCAATAAAATTAAGCACATCTTAAGTACACACAATATGAGAACAGTATACCACAGCTTGATATATCCCTATTTAACATATGGCACACTATTGTGGGGTTGTAGTCAGTCAACGTACTTACGGTGATTAGACATTTTACAGAAAAAGGCAATCAGGACCTTATCGAAATCAAACTATAATGCTCATACCGAACCCTTATTTAAGAAGCTACAGATTCTCAAGCTAAAGGACATATGTACTTTTCAACTTTCAAAAAATAATGTATTCATTCATTCATATCTCTTTACCAGATCCCCTAATGACGATGTTCACTGTAAATAGACATATTCATTCACACAAAACAAGATGCCTCCACCAGCCACACATACAATACAGAAAAACAGCATTTTTATCAAAGACATTTATTTACCTAGCACCTGAAATATGGTACAAACTGCCAGGAACAATACGACAGATGAGATCCCAACATAGCTTTAATAGATCTGTAAAGATATTTCTTACGAACTCAAATTAACAAAGTCATTTATGAATTACATAAATTGTATAATATATTGTACAATATTACATTATATTATGTTATGCTATCGCCATAATGAGCGCACTTCGACAGTGGACATAGATGGTTAAATACGTAACTTTTAGGCCACTGCGCCTCCTCGTATAATCAATTATGTTCTACATGTTTGGTGTTTATTTTGGAGGTTACAGCTTTTTGCTTGTCTGTTGACCTGATGGTATATACTTGTAAATAATATTATGCGATAAACAATGTAATAATGCTACTGTATATATCATCGAATAAAATTACTTACTTACTTCATTTGATGTATAAACACATATATCTGTATGTATTAGTTTCTTCGTGATTACTGGATAGCTACCAGAATTGCCCAGTTTCATATCCAAGTTGATCATATGATTGAACAATAATAAATCAACCTTATTAGACAATTAAATATTTATTGATCAGTAATTATTTCTGACTTAATTGTTAGTAATTCTGCTATTTAATGTCATAAAAATTGTTAATTTGGGGCTCTATGTATATTAGTTGTTCATCATCTGACTATATTTGCACAAGGACAAACTCTTTGAGGGCAGAAGGACTTGTATGGTTGAAGTAATATCAGCAGTATCCCATATTTGGTAACCCTGGTGTTCAGTCTACTGTTATAACCTTAAAGAAAACATTGTGTTATAGCTCTAAATCAAACTAATACATTCAATAACAAGCGGTATATAATATGTGACACTGAAAATGTGAAATAAACATTTTCAAAACATTTAAATAATATCAAACCTGAGCATATAGATATTAACTGCAGCTGTAGGCTGTTACATCTCATCATGATGCACTGTCTGTACCTGTCGATGTGTCAAACAACATTAGTATGTCATCTGTAATAATTGTAGATGTACAGACACCACAGTTGCTGAATCTAGATAAACACCAAGAATCAGAATTCATTTTAGCATCTCATATGGTGTAGAGGTGAACATTTCATATCTTTAAAACATAGTTTCACTTTAATTTTATTTTATTTTCAGGCTTATGATAAAGCAGATGATGTGCCATCTGCCAAACGAGAATGGGCCAAAAAACAAGATCCTACAGAATACTTAAATATGATTCATCCTAACAACTATAGCAGGTAAATCATTTTACTGTCTAAAGCAACCCAGATAGCATGCGACAGGTAGCCCTCTGATGGCAGAACCAGTGGGCCACCTGTGTTTTGTCCAAGAATTTTAACATTGGCAAGCCACTGGTGGTAAGCCACTGGTGGCCTGCTGGTATACTACCAATGGTTAATTTGTAGCAAGATTGGTCAAACTGTGTTGCAAAATACACAAATCAAAACAAATTTCAACTAATAATGCATTCATATCCAAATACTTAATTTCTCTATAACTTTTTTCTAATTTATCTAGAACTCTTCGGGGCTGTCACTGTCACTTTTTTTCTTCAGATTTTGCATCTCCTGCACCACTGAAAATAGCTATGAATGAAAACAGTTGTTAAAAATTAAATTTGTAACTCTTTTTTTGCTTCAGCTGCCACAGTTTCTGTGGGTTTTTTTCCATCCTGTATAAATCTAACATTGGTAACTTCTTGATATATACTGAATAATTATTCTCAGGTCTTTGATGCCCTGATCCAAATAAAATTCCAGATTATGAATCTTCATAATATTTTTTGATCAATTCTAATCAAGGATACTTAGAAGCTTCACATCAAAGGCAAACAATAAGAATAATCATAAATAATATTACGTGTAATATGAATTTCATGAAGTGCCATTACCAGCAGGAAACATTCAAAGATGCAGCATGAGACACTTTGAATTTAGTTAGATGTGTTGAATGATGAGAAACTACAACGTTCAATAAGAGATTTAAAGGAAAAATATAGCGATCTTTAGAGAGATTGTGATCTCAATCAATCAATCTTATTCTACCAAGTATACTGCTACCACTAAATAGAACTATATCTTCTACATCTCCTCTCTTCTGTATCCAGAAATCTTCCTGCATGTGGTTTGTGTCAGCAATTGATGAGGATGGTCAAGACTTTAATTTTGTTTATATTTTAGATGTCAAGAAATGCATGCTTAAGTTTCTATTTTAGGAATATACTACACCAAACGTTGTGTGCTAGTAGTGGAATGATGATGCACGTTGTTAATGATAAGATAACAGATTGTGCTGCTTTCTTCGTGTAATTTAAACCCCATCACCTCTAAACACACCTTTTAAGAAAGTTTATTGTTGTGAAAATGATTCTATATTTAATAGACAAATGTTTTGGTGAGATGCTCTTTAAAATAACAGATTTGATACTGTGATTAGAGTTGAAGTGGAATCGCACTGCAGGTTGTTAAGTCTTCGAATCAAATTGCAGTGTTGTTTATTTTTGTAAGATTACTAGGAAGTGAAGTTCCATGGCTTAGATTAATCCCAGATGATACCAGGACCAAAGCTAAACAAAGACATTACTCATCCACTGTCTCTGAGGATTGTAACATTTACTGTACTCTGCTAGCACTGCCCTTTGGACAGTTTATGTGATGGAAGCATTAGGGATTCTTAATTTGTTTTTGTGCTAACAGGCTTCAGCATGTTGCTTAACATATGCCATTATCTTCACTTCATTTAAATATTATCTATTTATTGTTTTCTATCATCATGGGGGGACAGACTATTGTCTTATGCTATTATATAATAAGTACCATCAATGTTGTAAATCTGACAGTTGACAAAATCATCATTGTCAGCATGAGATGGAAACTGTGAGAGTAGCAGATTCAGTAATGATGGTTATGGATATAATACAACTTTATTTTATCTTTTTATCTGACTTATCATATTCCTTTGTGTTTTATACATGAAATAATCAACTGCTTGACTAATCGATATTTTCTTTATATCTCTGCTTCTTGAAATCTTCAACTTTAACAGACACAGTTCAACTTGTTATTATTTTTGATCGACCAAATAAAGACCATTCTAAACTTCAAGGTCATCTGCTATACTCACTTTGTTTATTTTACATGTCATGAATCAAATCAACATGGTATTTAGAATATTGAAGTACATGCCAACCATTTTGTTTGTGTTTGTGGGATCTTTCCCTGGGGGGTCACCCTTCGGTGATGGGCTGAAAACAAAGTACACATTCACATACCGTACTCAAAAATAATCTTTGTACTCTGAATTTTCACAGCATTGAGTTACTCTTACAGAATAATGGAATTTTCTTATCACTTAAACTTCTACAAAAAGTAGAGATTGCTGTTCAATTTTAAAGTTGATAACCATTCTTTGGCATAACAATAATAATAATAAAGTAGATTGAATAAAGTTCCCTTACTAGCAGAAGTAATTCAGTTGTATCGTACAATGATATCCCAATAAAGAATTTAAACAGACAACATTTTTGACAAGTAAAAGTAACCATGAGCTGTTATTAAAGATTAGAATAATTATTTTGATATTAAGCAAATTATAAATATTTAAGTTTTGCTCTGTATATTTCAGTATAACTAAGGCAACATTTAAAGGACAACAGATGCCTGATCAGAGTGAGCCAAGTAAACTTGGAAAGGCTACGGTTGGTAATAAAGAATTGTCAGGTTATTCTGAGAATAATGACAGGTTCATCACTACAGCTGATAATCCTGCAAGATTCATTACACATTACCAAACCAGGTAAGTAATGTTATTGTGACATCAATGTGAAACAGAAACATTGAAAGTATAGATCAGCATTGATTAATTAGGCTGTTGTATTAATTTAATTATAATTTTTTATATATTTTTTGTTTCTTACATTTAATGGTTACTTCTTATTTTTAGCACTTTTAAAAGAACTTATAGCTTTGATTATTTCAATCAGTAATAGAAAATATTATTATATTATGTTATCAAATTAGAAATTTCTTAATGAATTCTAACAGATCAAAGTTTCTATTCGAGGTTAATTAAATTTCATAGGTGTAGTATTTCTTAAATTCAACATAGAAATGTGATTAAAACATTAATTAAAACATTCTTAGTCATTTTAGGGAATGAAATGTCTTGAATTGTTATATGAACACGTAAAAGATCACCCTCACTTGCTCTCTCTCACACAGACACAAACATACACACACACGCATGCATGCATATTACATGCATACATATAGAGATGGAAAAGTGGAGACCTAGAAATAAACACTATATTATTTTATATCTAACTTGAGTGTTTTTAATAGAATATATTTTGAACAACATCAATACTGAGCCCAACATGTATTTGTCTGATCATTGATAATTTGTGTTTACAATATTAGAACTTGGCCTAACTCTACGCTAATTTGTCAGCATAGTATCATCGAGTAGGATATCTTAGGTCAATGGTATGACTCTTTCTAGCTCGACCTCATATACTGTATTAATATGAGATTAGATCCAGAAAAGTTACTTTGTGAGAGAAGACCCACAAGGAAGTTGTTTCTCATAGATTGGATCAAGAATTGCCTATAATGGCTGGATCATCTGGATGGTGTTCTGTTGTGAAAGCAGATTCCTTCTATATACAACAGATAGCAGTGTTAGAGTTGACAGATTTAATGTTAAGGCCCATAATGAACACTGTATAGTATCTTGAGTCCAAGCTTGTTATTGTGATGTTTCCAATTGGGATGCAGTGAAAACAGTGGAAAATATGATATTCACTTCATCCCGAGAAATCTGGATCAGCGGTTCCATGTGCCATCCACTCAAAGATCATTTGAGAATAGTCTTATGTTTAATCCATATCAATGATAATGTTTATCAGCATAATAACTTGGCAGAATCATAGATGACAATAAACAGTACATCTTGTCTTGTACAATATCTCAACAATACATGTCCTCCATTTTATGATGTCCTGGTCTCATCATTGGAGGAAGCCAATTAGGCACTCACATTCTATATTTCAATGCTTCATATTTACTGAACAGTGAAACCCAAAACAGATTCTGAAATAATCTTTAATGTTTAAACTTTTTACACAGTTTATTTCTAAGTCTGTGTATTCTATTATATACTTTTTACTTTGATGAACAAAAGTAAACTTTACTTTGATTATGGCACTAGTAATATAATAATATAACTATTATTGTACATGTATCAGATTCCAGGATAAAACTCCTGTGGGTGTAGATAGAGAGGGTCACACCTGGGGTGGTGTACAACCTCAGAAACCTGATGGCTTCACTCGTAGTACAAAGGTACACAATCTGGCTGAGGAAGTGGATACCACGGCGACTATACGACGATTACAACCTTATGTTGCCAGGTGAGAATTAATTTTCTATTTCTCTCATGCACACACACACACACACACTGGTTGGTCTAATTAATATGGTATTACCTGATATATTACATTGTATAATATGGGTATGCTCTGAATGGGTAAATCATGTAATTTACCTGACTGTCTCATGAGAATGAAGCCTGAGTGACTCAGACAGTGGGATGAAATCAAAACAAACATGTTCAATTGATAATTGACTCATTCAATCAGGTGATGTGAGGAATTAAGTTTGGGATAATCTAAGGTTATTGTTGAACTGATTCTTATGATTCTCTATAATATCAGTGTATTCTTCCTATAAATACTTGAGCATCCAAGAAAAATGTATTACTTGCCCCATTACTCAATTGTGAATATTGAACTCTGAAATATTAAACCAATTTACTATTATTGTATTGGGACACACCATTAGTGCGGTGATTAAAGCATTGCACTAATTATATATATATATATATTCAGGTTGTGGGTTCAAGTCCTGCTTATACTTCGCCCTAAGACCCCCCCCCCAGATGTGACCAATGTCAAGGCTAAACAAACCAATCAACAAACAGTTTGTTGTATTGTACAATGACATCAAAAAGTGTTGTACATTTGTCAGTTCAAGAAATGTACTACATTAGAAAAGATTGTGATAAAATCTCTAGATATACCATCATCTTCAGCAGTTGAGATCTTTTAGTATTTTCAAGGAAACATATTCTGCTCTGATCTCACTGTTATATAGGGAGTTGATGCCTTCTAACAGTTGATGTAGAATTAAAATAATTCTCACTTTGAGTAATAAATACACCGCTAGAAATATTTTATTTAGTAGTGACATCAATATACGGTAATACGTATAAGTGAATAATAATAATAATAACACTTCACATTTGGTTGATATCCATTGTAATTGTAATAATTATTACTTTACTATGTAATTCCAGTTCTAATTGATTAAAGTCATTATTCGTGTGATTGTAATCACAGTTGATTATCTTGGTCCTGAAATTGTCCAACTGTGTCTCTCTCTATCTCTCTCACACACACACACACACACACACACACAATTACACTGACTAAATATCTTGTTATCATTGATGTTTATTTTTAATTTATATGATATAATATTTCTTACAGGAGCATCAAATCTCGCGACCCATTCTTTGATGATCATACTTATGATAACAAATTACATTCATCAACTCTACAGAGAAGTATCACAATGCCTGTAGCGTAGACTAAATGTAACCCCATTGCTGAGGAACTGCAACAACAACAACAATTACTATTATAATAAGAACAGCAATAATGACAAAATAATAATAATTTAATAACACCTCTAATAATGTGTTAATTAATCAATTATATTTTATATGTTGATATAGTCCTTATTTATTTAAATTATGGCAACAGCTTTCAGTTTAATAGAAGTCACATGGTGACAATAATAGTTAGGTTAGATCCAATAATAAAGTTGAAACATTTCTTCACACACACACAATATGTATTAATAAAATGATGTTAGTTACACATCATGTTGCATGTATTCTATATGGGTGGGTGTCACATCCCTGTGAACAGGTATTTTTCTGCTGCACAGAAAGCTGATAAAAGTTTATCATGAAACTGCACATGCTTTAAAATAACTCATTTACTCTTGTACAATTTGTAATGTAATGCGTGTAATAGAGTACCGGTACACAATTTTATACACCAGGTCCACACTATTGTCTGTATTATTGGAGTACAGACAATAGTGTGCACCAGAGGTTCATCAGCTGTTATATTATTGTTATGTAACATGGACACTCTGTAATGTTGGCATGTCATCGTCACTGAGATTATTTTCAAACGCTATTTTATTTCCAATATTTCAGGGTGAAAAGAATTGTTAGAAATATTGTTATTAACATATCACAAAGAGAATAATTATAATTATACTACAAGCTATGAATACTAAAGGTTGCCTTATGATACAGGACCTGATGTATTCTTTACTGCCTTGTTCACAGTTTCTGCAATATGGTATATATATATATATATATAATAAGAGTGATATGTGTGATGCCATAGTATTATTATTGCTTTACTGTGATAGGATGATATAGTGCATATTTTCTGTTCTATGACCCTACAAACAGCTGATATTAAGCCTTCGTGCAGTTTGCTCTTTCCATTTTATAGTCAACGTGTTTTAATTTATATAAAACTGATTATACACTTGTGTAAATATATGTTTTAAGTGATGTTTTTCTTGTTAAAGTGAACTTATTATTGTTCATGATATTTGAACAACACTAGTTTAATAAAAATGTATGATATAAAAAATAGTTTTGTGCATGTAAACTTTTCAAGCTAGCAATCTGGTTGTGCGTGTGTGTGTGTGTTGACTGAATGAGTTGTGGACGGTTTGGTTTGAATTAAAATGTATAATAGAGGGGTCTAGCTCACATAGCAGAACATATTTTATTCATAAATACACGGCAATTTATAAAATATTATATTATTTTATAAATTGCAATTTGTTTTTTGAAAACTTGTTTTACAAAACCCGCCGATCACAGCTGAAACCCGCCGCTGGGAAATAAAATCGACTTATTCTTTTTTATTATTATTTTTGCGCCGACCCGCCTGAACACCGGAAACGGATAAGGCTACCACGCGGCCTAATCCAAGATGGTGAGAAACACATAAATTGTTCGATCTTTGCGGAGATCTACTTAAAATCGCCATAAAAATATCGACCCAATAAAAGAATGTGTACGATATTATTGCATAACAAAGCAATGCCATAGCATAGTCCATTCCACTGGCCTAAAAGAAAACTAGACCGAGCACTCGGTGGTCTTTGATTGGGCCGCCATGACCAAACAGCTCTGACTTCCGGCAAGGGAAAAAGGAGCGCTTAGAGTTTTGAACCTACGAATACGAACATTTATTGTGATATATGCATTATAATTTTGTGTGTGCAGACAATCTGTATTATTTATCTCCTATTATATGCCATGAAATATGTAAAAGTCGTTTTATTCAAGTCCGTAGATCTAGTTTAATTGGGATCAAACGCCAGAGATAGGCCGGGGGTTGTCGTACAGGCTAAATATAATAACTGTTAAGCTTAATTTCCCACCAAAAAACCCCGCTTTAACAGCTATTTTAAATGTGTTCCTTTTACTTACCGATGAAAAGACATCCCGTTTGTATTACTTCCACGCACACGGCTTATGCAACAGCGATACAACAATAATTCACCACCTTTATAAACCTGATTTTTTCCAGTCTGCGTTCCTATTTCCTCGACCGGAAGTTGGGACCTGTTTGCCATCAAATCGGCAGCCGTGTTCGGTCTAGCTTTCTTTTAGGTCAAGGGATTAAACGCTAGAGATAGGCCGGGGGTTGTCGTACAGGCTAAATATAGTAATACTAGTTAAGCTTAATTTCCCGCCAAAGAAAGCAGGCTTTAACAGCTATTTTAAATCTGTTCTTTATACTTACCGATGAAAAGATATCCCGTTTGTATTACTTCCACGCCCACGGCTTATGCAACCATCGACACAACAATAATTCACCATGTTTATAAACCTGATTTTGCAGTCTGCGTTCCTTTTTTCCAAAAATTATAAGGGTTTCGAGTTGGCCTGCATATGTCTTCAGTTATGTACTTACAAATATGTATTTCATATACTATTAGATAATAGCTGGACTTTAATATAGATTGTATATGTTTCTATATTCTAAGCCTATTTTAGCTAATATAAGACTTTTACAGAGACGAAAGAATTTATCAAATGAATGCTAACTTAATATGAAAATTCCATTTTCTGCACATGTTGTTCTCATAAAAATAAAATGTATTTGATCTTTACAGTATACTATTGCCAATACTGATTATGTTATTGTTCATACATACATATATATATATATATATATATATATATATAGCTGGGTGGAATGACTGTTAAAACAGCTCACTCAGATGCTCGGGAAGCCTTTCTTCTTTGGCAGTCTAACTCTAAGCTTAGATTTGGA
The DNA here is from genome assembly GCA_025642065.1 of Paralvinella palmiformis. NCBI lineage: Eukaryota > Metazoa > Annelida > Polychaeta > Terebellida > Alvinellidae > Paralvinella > Paralvinella palmiformis. Next base: position 56,833 of record JAODUP010001257.1, read on the forward strand.
CTCATAAGTGGCATCATGAATTCATTGCATGCTAGAGTCAAACAATGTTTGCATTTTTGGCAAATCCAATGAGGATCGAGCTCGAACTGATGTTTTAGCAAATAAATTTCTGGTAAATGATAATGTCCGTTTTTGGAAAGAAGTTAGCACTGAAAATAATGTTCTGGCATCAACAATAAATGGTGTTACAGGTGAAAATAATATAACTAAGGCGTGGTATGACCACTATTATAAGCTTTAAAACACGTTTATGTGCTATTAGCAATTTGCTAGTACAATGTATTGTTTCTAGTTTGTTTTATTATCATTCTAGCTCTTGTGCTAGATGGACGAACATACTTAATTTATAATTTGTTATGTGTATTATATATTTCACTGTATCACAATTCATATGTATATGGAATTTTATATTCGGAAATAAATTGATTGAATTGAATATTATTGATACCAAAACAATTTAATAGCATAGGTATTTTTGTAGAAGGGTCAACTGTCCCATCTCCCCCCCCCCATTTAATCAGACGTTTCCCACATTTAATCTATTACACATTCAGTACAGGATTACACTGCATATTCTGTGCTATACTCAAATCAGCTTTATGTTGTCCATATTGTTCAATCCATCTCTGGTTACACTGAATGGTTGGTTTTACATCTGACTGGCAACGTAACTTGAATAATCACTGACTATAACGTTTCCACAAGAAGATTTGTTTTTGTGCGACAACTTCTATCACTAACTCCATATCAAGAATCATTACACGAAAGATGGTACTAGCATGATCAGTAACTGCAATTGGCATGTTGTGCTCAACAAGAAATTCTGTGAATAACACTTCAGCTTTTATTGTTGCAGTGTGCTTTTCAGCCGTAAAACATCCAGGTATTTCCTTGTGAGTTGTTTTATCACTGGCATCAACGATATCTTGATGTTCTTGGTTTAAATGTGTCTTTGATAATCATTTCTTCCGTCATGTGACACGGAAAAATCCACTTACGTAACATTCAACATGCACTAGAATATATCGATCGTTTTACCCCTGGTGCCACCCTACAGCTGAATTTCACACTACGGTCTTGGGTTAGAAGTCGACGAATCACTGTGTTGAAGGACGGTTTACGCGTGTAGTCGCCGATAAATGTTTTACTATAGTCCGTTAAAGGAATGTGATCTCCAGAACACAATTGTGCATTTAATAGGAATGTCATAGACGTTATATCAATTAGATATACATGTATTAACTAAGTAACGTGTAATTTTTGCAGACCTGTCAGTACAGTTGTATTAACAAAATTACGACTACGGGCCTATAGTTGATAAACCATGCGGTTTTCTAATTGTTTGACCGCTATTTCTTTTAGTATTACAAATATAATTTTATTTAGCATTACAATGTTTAGTAATCGTAGTAAATGCGTCCCGATTTGCCGGCATATCTGACAGTGAGTATACTCGTACCGTATGTACTCGCGATGTAGCTGCATCTGGCGTCTATGATGTGAATATGCACCTGGCCATCGCACTACACAAAACAAATGAGGCCAAGGCGAAAAACATATATATTATTTTTAGAACCGTTGCAATCTGACATGAAGATGCGAATGGATAAAATCAATAATCACATACATTATAATTCAGTGGGGATTCCTAGTACTGTAACATCGGTATTTATTTAAGATATCTTGTACTGAAAGTGAACTGTTTTATTTTCTGAGTCAGCCGTTCGTGCAAGATTTGCATGTATGTCAAGTGGAGTGTTATATTTACACATCGGATTAGCCCTGTCCTTCCATGAGACATGTCTCATGTGTCAGCATGTATAGATAATCGGGCATATTATCCCTGTGCGGTGTTGATTTAAACAACCTGTAGACAAATTTGTCCCACCGTCCATTAGGACATTTGTGGAGGTTGTTTCATCAAAAGCAAAGCAGTCAATCTGACCCATCTCGAATCCCACCACAAGGTATATTTGCTCTGCTCTCTGATACTTTTCTCAAGTTGCATTGATTGAGCCTTGTATACACATTGTCTTCTGTAGGTGCGCCAAACAATTTGGATCGATATCTTAAGGAATGGCTGGAGAAATGTATTCACCAAGTGGTACCTCAAAACCCTCAAAGTCCTCTGTGACTACATATTTCTGTATACATGAGCAAGTATCAAGCATCTCACATCTCAAAACAGAACCACGTGGCCTAGATGATCATAGCTTTTTCTTCATATAGATGTGATCTTTTATGTCAAAAGAAGCCATCTATACAAAGCCAAACAATGGATTCTTTTTTGCCATCTGGCATTCACGGCGTTAATGATACCAGTATCATTGGCGAGTTAGGTGGGTACCCTCCCTTGCCACACATTGCACTTACAACATTTGGATGATGACCTTTTATTCATAATAATAATAATTTTGCACTGGGCACTGCGGTGGTGCTCTGGTGCTCTGGTGCAATACTTTGTTTTGCTTGTTGTAAGTGGCACCACTTTCTGCTCTATCTTAGAATAGTGACTTACTTCAGATAAGAGAGCAAATACATGGTTACAACATCCAGATGCATCGTCAGCACATGTACATGCTCCAGTGACAACATCAATTGGATTCTTGTCGGTAATGGCACAATAACATCGAGCTTTTACATGTATCATTTCCGAATCCTCTTACACTTAGAGAGTTGACAGTCATGTAATAACATTCATTGAAGAACTGACAACCTCTACGATCTCGCTTGATGATGATCTTTCGCAGTGTTTTCTATATTTCTTCTTATATGTCCATGTAATGATATCTGATAGTGGTGGTGTTAGTATGAATGTTAGAGGCCTTTTACTCTCTGGATTATAAAGCTCTCTCTCTCTCTCTCTTTCATTTCAACCAATTCTTCTCTTCTGTAGGATCTATTAGGTCTGGCATATGATCCATCTATTGTACATCCATCACCCTGTTATAAATATAGGATTGAAAGTGTTGTGCATAAATTTGAATAATCATTAGTTGGCACACTAAATTTTGGAATTGGAGCAAGTATGAAGGACGATAAGACACCTTTATTAAAAGAACCATTATAATTCCAGCTTGATCTTGAGTTCGTGTGTCACATATATTCAATTATGTTCATGTTGCAATACTAGCAAAAGTCAAAATAACAAAATACATACCATCATGAATAAAAAAGACAACCACTATTAATATTTAACTACATTCAATATATTTGTCTTAAATGCACCTGCACATAAATATTAAATTAACATACTTTGCTCTCACTTCTGTTTTTGTCTTCAGTTTGGATGTTTTTATCACTCTACATTTCAGCCAGAATTTAAGTCCCTAGTTAAGAAGACTTGAGAAGACTTGCTGGTCCTTTCTTGGTGATAATTGACGTGTTGCATCTGTTATCAAGAACAAGGCCCCCGTTAAAATCATTGTAATTAACCATTTCGCAGTAGTAATACCCGAAATATTAAACAGAATGGGTGTACATATTATCATCTAATATTACGATGCGTAAATATTGTACACCAACATCAGTGACGCCTACCTGGAGGGCTTAGCTTTGCGAGACTTTTGCCCTTTTCTGGGGGGTATACTAGTTATTACAGTCCGATACTTGTGTTTTTCCTCCATGTATCAAACATTTTTCCGTCAGAACATTACGTATAAAGGACTGAATATCGTCACCCTTGATATAGTCCGGATCATCCAAATTACCAACTGGATTCGAATGGAATCTCTTGCATAATGTATAGGTAAAAGTGATCACCCCCATAAAATTCCGGGGCCTCCTAGAAAAATGGACCATTCCAATTTGCTGGTCCAGCAGATTTTTCAAGCCATGTGGTCTTAGGCTAGTACCTGGTGATACAATGTGCGTCCAAGCATTGGAGACGGTAACAGAACTCTACCGCATGGAAACTAATATAGGAAAAGGCAGATTTACTGTAGTTTTCATAGTACCGGGGTAATGAAGAACAGACAATCGTAATGATTCCACAGCAGTTTTAATGGTTGGGACTTGGCAGCTCTGTCCGGCATTATCAACGAACCAAGTAAGAAGCCATATACAACGACTATCAGTATATACAAGTATCCTAAATTCAACAAGATTTGCATAAGCCAACATAAATTCCACACATTCATTAAATTCTTCAAGTCCCCGGTGAAGATTTCCTTCCTTGGTTTGATTATAACACAAACCTCGGTCTTAATATATACCTGGTTACTTCTGACGGGCACACCATATACACTGATATCTGTAAATGTGTTATTTATCTATACAAATCACATACATCATCACCAACCACTAAAACGAACTACAATACACAACTTATATTCACATATTTTATCGTTGACGTACGATGAATAAAACGATATTCCCCATGCTATAACCACTCCGAGCCACGTTATGAATTGAATTTATTTTCCACATAAAATAAATTAAGTTACATATAGCCAGCGAGTTATAATTCTTTCATATGCAATTGCAATTTTGTAATGTACAATTGTGTGCCATTTTGTTTGTTTATTACTGTTTTTGAATACTACCTCAAACACAAAGGCATAGATAGTCGGACGATCTTGGTCGAATGCTCGTTTTTGTTAATCTACATTCATGTTAACAAATCAAATGTACAGTTAGCAAAAGAGACGTCACGTACTGATGTAGGTATCCTACATCAGTAAAGTATGTAACTGTCCACTGTCTTTTGTGATTAAACAAATTAGTGTTATGGTACTGTATAATCTAGAGATTGTTTAAACGTATCAACTGATTTTCATTTTCGGAAATAAATCCAAAGCTTCAATTTTACAACCAATAAAATATATAAGTACACTGAAGTAGTAGGGTTCGAGTGATTTAGCTATAAAAACACATTTATTAGAAATTCATCAGCGCAGGTTCACAGAGTTCTAGTGGTAATACAGTAACCTGCAAACATTTTGAACTATTGCGAATTTATAAACTACAACACTCAACACGGTAGAAGTAGCATTTTCACTGGTAATAGGACATAACATTACTCAGGCCAATTACACTAATCCGGGTATTCGCTAGAAATTCGCTGAAATTGTTAAACCATTTCAGCAAAATAGCAAGCATCATTTTATTTTTTATTAAAGATGAGTCCACTACACCTGGCTTTAGCAACTAACGTAATCACCGTTTTTGTAAACTGTTTCTTCGTCTTATTCCAAGAACTCACACGTTCAACTAAAATAAGGCATAATTAATATTAAGTAATTATATACGTATAATAACTGAGGCTATGGTAGTATCTTACTTTAGCCAATGATTAAGTAGAGCGTTCGGGTCTAAGTGACATTTTCAAATATAAAAGCCAACTATTTGTTTATTAGATAGGGTCCTGTTAATAAAAAGTACAAAACCAAAAAGTACACATCAAATTTAGCAACTTCAAGCAATTAAAGGTTTTGTCTCCTACAATCTCAAGTCATATTAAATATTAGCCTACGAAAGTTGGAATCATTCGAGATTATTGTAAACAAACTGAGATGGTATATGGCATTCTCTCTAATCTAACTTCATTGTATATATAATTTTCAATGGGCAATTCAAATAAAAACCATGAAATTGTTTACATACATGGGTAACTTCTGTGATAAACAAACTTTTGTAAACAGTAGGCTATGTGGCAACGAAGGTTAAGAGTTGTTAATTACGTACTATAAATGTTTGAAGATTGTGTAAACCATTAATCTTATTATATTATTGTACAATAGACTAAACCAAAAGATGAATGTTATATTACATTTATTATCAGTGTAAATTGCCTTTTCAAACATAGCTGTTAGGAATTTAATATAATTATAATTGAAATAGTAGTAGCAGTAGTAGTAGTAGTAGCAGTGGTAGTAGTAGTAGTAGTAGTAGTAGTAGTAGTAGTGGTGGTGGTAATAGGACAAATAATAGTAGTAGTAACAAAAATCACAACAACACTTTGTGTGTGGGAGTGCGTCTGTGTATATATATGTGTATGTGTGTGCGTGTGTGTGTGTGTGTGTGTGTGTGCGCGCGCGCGCGTATGTGTGTGTGAATGAAGTTTCTTTGTTGAGTATATTTTAGTTATTTCGAAATGGCCCCTAACGGTTTACTTATCTAGTAAGTTCATTTAGATCTGATTTTGTTCTACGGACAACATCCTCACGTATTCTGAACTAGAACTAGTCATTAATCAAGAAGACATCTACACATGCAACATGTTGTGTTTCTTATCCCGTACTTAGGCGAGAAATGTCACATTTATTCATGTTTATTTTATGATTCTGGTAACTGTATATCAGATTTCGATGATTTAATGTTGCTTTTGCTTGTAGTTGGCCATTAATGAATGACTCCTCCTAAAGGTCAACAGCTGATTGATGTAGAATGTGCAGGCTCACCATAACCTTTAATGTCATCACCATTTTCAACATCGTAAGGTAGTATTTAGAAACGCAACTCGCTCAGACGCGGCTTATGATCTACCACTATTAACTAGACGTTGATGTGTCGGTTATAGACCCCATTAGACGTCAGAATTCCATCAGTACAACACTCAGATCGTAGGGGACACCCACTGAGTACCGTCTTAATGTTAGCAAAGTAAGATGAGCGAGTCTCTGGAGCTGGCACTAACACTACAGGGAACAAACCGTCGGTAGTATGTAATAATAGTGAACTAGTAAAGATGGAATGTGTTTTTTTGGAGTAAGCTGGGAGAATCTAGGTTAAAATATTGTTGGTACTGTTGATTAATTGCTTCAGCCTCGACACTACTCATACCTAAAACACTGTGGTGGAAGGGCCACTCCTGAGCGAATCAATTCAGAAACACAGACCTGAGAACTGATAAATCTCATCGTACAGTTTGTTATTTGGATGGGGAGGAGGCTATGGAAAGGTGGATCTAAAATAGTAACAACAATAAAACGGTGATAAAAACGAATTTGTTATCGTATTCGGGGGGTATTTTGCTTTATTCCCCCATAACGTCGTCAGACATTTAAGTGACCCCACGACTACTGTGATATGATAAATTAACTATGTCACAGGTTGTGTGATTTGGCGAATTGATAAGCTGTTGTGATAAACTACTCGGCAAACACTCTACCTCGATGCCGTATCAGGCTAAAGATAGGATAAAGAAAGGCGAAGGACACATAATACGGATGGCCTACACTTCAGTAAGATGAACGTGTACTGTCTTAATCAATATAAATAATTAGTTTTGAACGCGATAGGACGGGTCATCAACTAGCAAAAACAAACAAAGCCCCATTGTTTAGCTTTCCTTTGTTAGTTTAGACAATGTCTGTGAAGTAATGTTAATAACCTAATCTCATTAAGTAACGTGCTTCGTTTTCTGCCGTTCTATTCTCATATTCATTTTAGCCACAGTACTTTATAGCATATATGATGCCCCCTTTTGCTGCTTATATAAGATGCTTTGACTAAACTAGGCGAATATAAATAAATTGTCTAATCTTTTGTGCCGCTTAAAAATACATGAAGCGTTTAGTAAATTTTCATGTTTGTGATATTAATGGCTAAATGTAGAAGGAAAATAATCAAGCTGCGTTAAATTTGAAACAATTGTAGACTCCTTACCGCAAGATACCAGCCGTTGTTTGTATAACCAGTGATGTGTATACGGCGTGTAGTTTTTGAGAAGAGCCCTCAACATGGTGGACTTTTAACGTATCAGATTAGAGTACAATGTTCCTGCCAATCATCAACTAGCAGAACAGATGTTACAGGTCTACTAATGAGAAAAATGGACAAAGTTTACAGGATTCTACTATTGTTAATTATAGGTAAGTTAATTCATACCTTTGTTTAATTTTTATAAATTATCTACGAGTTAATCCATTCAATAATTAAACACTTTACGATCTAGGAAAACCCGTAGGGTGGTACGAGTTGTCATTATGAGATATGTAGAAAATAGTGCCCACGTGAATATCTTTGTCCAAGATAATCTTTTAGTTGTTTTGTGATGTTTCCTATCTCAATTACATTGTCTGTAAATAGTATCGAGAATAACAACAGCTTTGTATAAATAAAACGTGTTTTCATACAACCATCTATCTTTAAATTTTCACAACTTTACCGATGAACATGATTGCGCATGTACACACAGCGTGCAACGGTTTTTGCCCCATTTGGCGTACGAAGACTGTTCACAAATTGCCTTAAAGCTTAATTTATAGTGAATGATTTTGTATCAGTGCACATCCTCGTTAACATCTGGGTTTGTTGCTGCTCAGAAAAAAATGGAAAACGAAGTCGTATTTCTAAAAAGCCGCATTATTTGGTAAAATGTGTAAATCTGTATTCATATAAAGCACTGTACTATGTACGGTTGTGTCGAGTAATATCTTTATATTACCAGTATGTATAGTTTATTATATTTGAACGGATTGGAAACGAGTTATTTCGGTAAATGTACCGTCAGTCGTATTGTGACGCTCTGACCGACGTCAGTATGGGCTACTTCAGCTGTACGCCATTGCTTCCGAACACCTGAGTCGTGTCAACAAAGAAAGGGCCTTCTACCAAGAGGTCTGCAAAAGAACGGGCATTCTGCCTGTTGACACGGATCTTGGTCGTCATGATCCTTGCAGCTAGGATGGTGGGATGGTGGGATGGTGGGATGCATAGACTTCGCTCAGCAAGTACACTACCCATCGAACAGGCTGCAGCCTGGATCAGTGTAGTTTAAGACGCCCTGGAAATGAGCACTTTTAGGTGTTGCCTATGAATAGGTACATTTCGCAGGATCTAAACTAATTAAGTTATTAGTGTTGGCTCTTTTTATACAATGTCAGATACTTCTTTCATAGGTAACCATTGTGTATTATTTACCAAATTTAGCAATCTTGTTTTTTAATTAATTTATAACCTATGTAACAACCAGCTTCCACTCGCGCCACATCAATGAGACAGATGCGAATGCATCAACTAGTTTATTCACATAAAAACTACACACACACAACATGTAGAAGTAACATAGACAACGAACGAAGTATTAACTACGACGTATGACGTATGACTTAAAACGTATTACTTTGACGTATAACTTTGACGATTAACTGAAAAGATACAGAAAAGATAGTAATAAACAACGGAACACGGTGTATTCTAACCAAAGACAGGACCGTAACAACTATACTACCTGGTCCTTTGATTAACTAGACAGTATGTCACTCGTTTGCGCTGTCAGCGGTTCATTAGTCCGTAACGATTGATGAGAAATGACCATCTTCATACAACAGAATTGAAATAGAGAGTTCACATAGACTGACTATCAGAATATAATTTATGACCACATTCAATGGAGGATTAAGCTTAAAACAAATAAAAATAAACAATATACACCATTCTCTTGACTCCCAATATTTCCCAACAAAATACGCTAGTTTTGGCTGGCCATTACAGGTTTATTCTCAACACGTGATATCTGCGGTCCATCTAAACGACGTACTATTGACTACACTAATTAGCGCGCAATACATCGGTAATGACCAATACAATCTATTTACACAAATAATGTGTATATGTGTGGATAAATGGACAAATATTAATGCTCTTCTAACCATCATTATAAGATGTAATGGAGCAATAAGTTAATTAAACCTAACTAGTTGTACAAAAGCATTTGATATTCGTAGCTTTAGTTATGGTGGCTTGTTTTACTTTGCTGTCGCTTATTCGGCACAGCCTCTATGTTGGAGTGGTTGAGAAACCTCCCCCCTCCCCACCACTCACAGGGGAGCAGTACGGAAAGATGGAGCCGAAATACCCTGAGGGTGGTCACTGCCAGAGTGTTTTACGTCATCAGGGGTTTTTTAACGTCCCCCTTTATTTTAAATAATCCAGTGGAGACGGCAGCGCCATTTAACGTGGTCAGCCACCCACGATGTTAGTGAGCCGAGAAATTAATCCCTGGAAACGTTTCGACCTCTTGCGGGGTTCGAACCTGTGACCATTGGCACCGATTGCTGGGTATTTAACCGCTAGGCCACCGGAGCTCATCTTTATGGTGACCTTTCACCATCGTCTATTTATTTAATTGTGGTCACTGGAAGGTCAACTTTAGATGACTTAATGGGATGATGTAAACATTTAAAGTCCGCCAAGAATGTAATTATCCTGTAGATCATTGTCGATATCAGCTGAAGTTTGAATGACGTTAAAATAAGAAGCTTTATGTTCAGAACTTGTACATACGCACTCATATACAAACAAAGTGGGAAGAAGCTACGGGTCTGCGACATTTGGTCAAAAGACATTTCGTCGAAACTAAATTTAGATTTTGCGACAGTTGGTCGAATGAAAAATAATTTTTGGCGACACTTGATCGAAAATATATATTTTAGTGTTATCATACAGTTTAAATGGGACATATAAGCCCGACGGGCTGGATACTTGTTGTGCTAGTTTTTATGTCATTGAGTTAAATGAAAAATGTACATGTCGCGCAAATAAAAAAATACCAATCAACCATTAGGAAATATTCCAATTGCTAAATGATAACGAAGGAGCGGAATTAATGCCGTTGCCGTCTTCCACTTCAAAAGCTAGCTAGTGACGTTGCTAATTGATTGGATACCTTCATAGTCTAGTCAAAATATGCCCAAAACTAATAACCCACCACTAATTGCAATAGAAATGAAGTTGTATTTTTCTGAAAGCTTAGGATCTACTGAATATCAAAATATACAATAAATGAGCATAAATAGTATCTTTATTCATGTTTTAATTGTCTATCTTACATTAGAGGCTGTTTCAATCATCTGGGTCAACTCCTTATATGGTAATATGGAGCACCCCCTTTAAGCCACTCGTCGTCAGTGAAAATCAGAAATAAGCATAACTTTGCCATTTGTCAACCTGTAATAACAACCTTAGTGTCTTTAATCCATGTTTTCAACTTCTACCTTTCATTTAAGAGCATTTTCAGAAATCCAGGGTGGTAATATGTGGGGTAAATTGGTGTAGCCCCACCCTGAAGCCCAACAACCTTTCTACCAAAAAAATGGGCAAATAGCAATGTTGGAGAAGGACTCATCAAAGTAATATCTTTAAACACACATTACTTGTCTCTACCAATGTTTTCTATTTCATGTGATATATCTGCATGGTATGCTTATCTACCCCCTCACCCGCCCCCGACTATGTCAGAGTCTGCAAAACTACTACTTGACCTTTGACTTTACCCCCCCCCCCCCCAACCCCTCTCCCCCTAGAGTGACTTCTGCCTCCCAAGGATAAAAAAGCATTCACAATGCTCCATGACTTTTACCATCAAAAAACAGATACCCAAACTGAGAAGATGCGACTGATCAAGACGGCAGCACAATTATAAAAAATTATATCAAAGCGAGTGTACAAGATAAGACCGTATATCCATCCCACCTTGATACATCGCAACAGATATCTCCCAGGGTCGCTCACACTTCTACTAAGAATCTTGTTTGTGGCAAAGGGAAGGACTTGTAAGTAGGCTACATAGGGCAGGCTACAATGTAGGCTACTCAACCCAGGGTTCTACAAATCCCAATACTTCTGGGGCTCAGTGTCCAAATGCATTTTCATTTCGCATCAGGATTTTGATAGATACATTAGATGCCCTTGGATACAGCTGTTTCTATTCCGAGGTTCAACGCTCTGAATGAAGTGCAGCCGTCACAAGTTGTACAGACATCCCGGGGTTATATACATGGACAATTTATTTAATACGTTGCGGACAACGTTGATCATAATATTCGTACATTGGATGGGAAAGACACATTCCACAGGATGAGTATAATAGCCAATATCACACCCAAGACAGATCGAACATCAGTGATTCCAAAGAGGTTGAGTATGAGAATTATTCACGTCATATCATTGTATGCTATATTCTCTCAAAATAAACTCTTCATAACTCAATATACATGATATACAACGTGAATTTGTTCTGTTCTTTTTTTATAAAGCGTAAATGTTTATTTTCGACGAGATGTCGGAATAAGCGAAATCCCTTTCTACGCATCTCCAAAAATAATGTTTCGACGAGATATCCATTCGACGAGTTGTCTTTCGACGAAATGTCGTCCATCTGAAGCTACATTGGACTTTTTGACGAATTACCTGTTCATAGTGTCAATATTGATGTTCTTCCATAATTGTGTAATGTGTATTGCTACTTTAGCTAATTGTCTGCATCAATAACTGGTTGTGTCTAATTAATAATATTTATAATATTATACTATATGTTAAATGATTTAATAAGGTACATACATCCAATAAATACTAATAAATAATAATATACATGATATACAACGTGAATTTGTTCTGTTCTTTTTTTTTATAAAGCGTAAATGTTTATTTTCGACGAGATGTCGGAATAAGCGAAATCCCTTTCTACGCATCTCCAAAAATTTTGTACATAATAGTAAGTTACAGTATTTAAAGGAAGGTGAGCAATATTATGAATTCAGCTTTTAGATAATGAATTGCATCATGAGATGGTAGTCTGATAACATTGCGAGTCTCTCTGTACGTGTGCGCGTGCGTGCGTGCGTGCGTGTGCGGATTGATTCGATTTTGAAATTAAAACATTTGGTTGTCGAAGTACTCGAGACAGCAAAGGGTTAATGTTTATTATACGAATTTTAATTAGTAAACAAACATTAACAATTTTTCATTGTCAGTGACAATATAATATATCACTCTGTCACCTAATGATGTGTCTAGCTAAACAGACTTGAAGAAATGAGAACAAGTTGTTTCCAGCAGATCTAGGACATGGTTTGTATAATATATGAGGTTATCACCGAAAAATGATCTCGTGATGAGGTCATTTTTAACATATTTGTCAATGTTGATGGCTATTTGGACATTGATGTAATCGTGACCTCAACTTTATCACTGATATATATATATATATATATATATATATATATATTTATATATTTATATATATCAGGTGTCTCCTACACACTCTCATTGGTCTCTAATGTTGTGAAGATAAGAGACACTTAGAACTTTAACATTGTGTATATATGTGTTTATATTGTGCTAGTTGTTATAGTTGTTAGAGTTGTTGTTGTTATAGTTGTTATTGCTGTTACTATTGTTGCTGTACATTCAATTCCTAATTAAACGAACCTTCAACAAATAGACATTCAGTAACCTAACGTTATGTCAAAGTGCCGACTTATAATGAAGCGATTCAACTGATACGTTTGTACTACGACTTTTAGAACAACAGATAACAAGACATAAAAGGAAGATTTACCCATATTCCAAGTGAAGCGAATAACAAACACAAAGTTATCAATATCTATCGTATGTCGTTAGTAGCTGTATTTATTCATAAAGTAATTATAGTTAGATTAAATATTTCAAGTTCTGTATATAGAATTAAAAATTGGGATAATCCAACCATAAACGAATTATATAATCAGCAAAATAATATTATTAAATATTTATCAATACAGCAATGGAACAGTTTGATATACAGGTTATATTAATATGAAATTTTCGTCGAAAATGAGTTTGTTAAATGTATACTTGTGTTGGTTGTGTTTATCTGTTTGATAGTTATGTTAATGTGTAGCACAAACAAAAAACATAGAAAAAATGTGCCTTTACAGTAAATACGTAAATCGTTATTTGGATACTTTTATATGTGTCTAATTTGCATATATACTATTACACTACCACTTGTGATAACAACTCTGATCTATGTTATATATTCTGGTCATATTATATTACTAAGACAAAACAAGTCATATACATATATTACTAGTCATGTTTTGCCATTTGATATTGAATACTATTTAGAGATTTACAATGGAAACGAGTTTTATACCTTTTTGTTTATCCTCGGTGTAATATTTATTGTGAATTATTTTGTGCTGTATAAATATTTACATCTAGAAGTTTACCTGAAAAACAAAACAAACACCAAATGAAGAACAGAAGTTCTGTACGTACACAAATACGAAGGTGTGTTTACCTTTTTCTATCATTAGTGACTGCGGTTAGCTGTCGGAGAAGATCTCGGACGAAAAAATTAACTAGTAAATGTGTGGACTATTGTGATCTAGTTCCTGATATCAGAGACTTATGTCCCGCTACACCCGAGGTACGTATAACACGATTGTCTTATTGTTTGGTAATAAAACAGTCAAGATAACGTTGTTAATTACACTTAACCATAAACACTAATAGTCGTTTGGGGTGTCGACATTCAGCATGATATTATTAACAAACTAATATTTATTTATTTACCTCGAATTAACAACACTCTAATATTTTTAACTTAAACTGTTGTCAATCTATATAAATCTCAATAAACATATTTTCAGCGACATATTCTAACATCATTATGTCTCTGAGTGAGGCTTGTTGTCAAATAGGTTATCCGGATTGTCCATTAGTAGACCCATATGCTAGTCCTTCCTTCCAGTAATCCGGATAATCCAGATTTCATTTCAGTGATAGAAACATCGGATCTACATTAAGAGACATATTTGTAGATCTTATGAAGATTAGTAATCTTTCTGATATATTATCTTTTTATTATTTTATATAATAAATGTGTCGATTTAGGTTTTTTTCACTCAGCCCAAATAGCACGACCAGGTTCGGTTGTAAAAAAACTATCAAATGCGCGCGCGTGCGTGTGTGTGTATGTATGTATGTATGTGGTGTGTGTGTGTGTGTGTGTGTGTGTGTGTGTGTGTGTGTGTGTGTGTGTGTGTGTGTGTGTGTGTGAACTAGCAACTATAATGTCACCTACTACTATCTTTGTAGAACACTCCTCCAAATCGGGTAAACACGACAGAAAAACTACGACAACTTCGAGATGTTATGAAGAACACGACACTCTCTGGAGGAGTACAACTAGATGCTTATCTTGTCTATGAAGCGTCTTACTATGGAGTAAGTGGAAATCAAACGGAATGATTGATGCTTCTTAACTGGTATCGCGTTGGATCACAGATCACTACCACCCGAGTTCGAATCTCGGCGTGGGCATATCTGACGGGCGTTTCATCTTTGACTTCGCCTCATTACCTTTTGGAGGTCGCTCAGCCAATTTAGCTTACGATGTGCATAAGCGTGGCCGTAAAACATCAATCATCAATCATGCTGCTTCTTAAAAGGTAAAACACTCTAATATTGCCGCTAATTGATATTATAACATACAAACTAAATTAATAAAATATATTAACAGGGTGACGTCATAGGACACGACCGACGTATGCGGTGGATCAGCGGATTTTCGGGATCCAGCGGTTAGTTGATCGTGTTCTCAAATGATGATCCAGATACAATCAAAATGTTGTGATAAGATTTTATTTAATCGGCGAACTAATGATATCTCAACTGTTACTAACACGTAAAAATATCTAATAATGGCTAATAATTTATGTAAGTTTAGAAATCATACGCATCATTTCTGTCGCGATGCAGGTCATGTAATAGTTACGGCTGGTTACCAGGAAGGTATCCCGAATAGGGCCGGATTATGGACAGATGGTCGTTATTGGTTACAAGCTGATCAGGAGATGGATTGTAATTGGATCCTGATGAAAGAAGGTAATTATATGACAATACTTACTAATAGCAAAAATAATAAAATAATCTAATGTTACACATAGAAATCACGAATTAGATGCAATGTGAGAAGAACAATGTTATCAACTGTTACACTGCCGTGGAATAATGAGAAGAACAATGTTATCAACTGTTACACTGCCGTGGAATAATTATATAAATAACTTATTATAAATCACATATAACTTGATCTGAAAACCGCTAATATTTGTCATATTTTAAACTATCTCTGTTGTTCACTATTTCTGTGATTACTATTTGTTATGTAGACAACTCTATATAGATAAAGTTTATTTGTTTAGTCAACATTATAATAAGCATATTAAGAAATGAAGAAACTGGGAATCAATCACCTCACAATAGCACAGGTTAAAGACTGATTTAATTCATGGCTGTACTATGACATGTTATCCAGGTACCACAGGTACACCGAGCAGTGTTCAATGGTTATTAGATGTTTTACCGATCGATGCCAGAGTTGGAGCAGATCCTAATTATATAGACACAAGTAAATATATTAATTATTCTTCATTTATAATTGTTGTACTCGACGTATTCTGGATAGATACCAACAGATAATGATGTTATGGTGTTTGATGTGCCATCCTTAACGAAGATACCTTTCACTGTAGCCACGTGGAAGGAGTTCGAGGAAGCTTTTGCCGCCAACGGGAAGAATATCCAGATGGTTGAGGTCATTCCGGATCTGTTCGATTATATCTGGACGGAGGAAGATGGTCGTCCGCCGATAGAGAGTAATGCGATATATGTACATGATATAGAATATGCTGGTAAGTATCATACACTAATCGAGTAGATCTATATTATATCTATATGTAGAAGATGCTACTCGAATAACACTGTCATATAACAATTCAACACGCCCCCCCCCCCCCGTGAACAAGAGCACGTTATATCCTCTTATGTAGCGTAAGAAGTGATATAAAGGAGAACGAACTAAATGTCTTACGTCTAGTTGAACACTCTCACTCACTCACTCACTCACTCACTCACTCACTCACTCACTCACTCACTCACTCAATATGATACACTATTATCGTGTTATAGGGGCCGAGCTCTATGTTAGTGGTGATTTATTTAGTTACCTGTCTTATTATATAATTGGTGTTTAGACATTTGTTAATGAAGATAAAGGAACGTGAAAGGTAAGTTTTGGTAACTTAACTTAATAGTTTGTTTGGTTTCTGTCATTCAACATATAAAGACACTTAATCAATATTTATCTGTTTAAATATCTCGTTGGAAAACATATTTTATCAATGGTTTCGGTACTATATTTCCCTATATGGCTGGGGGGGGGGGCATCTCCGTGATCTAACTGGTAACGAACATCAAATTCTCTAACCCCATTGGCCACTGATGATTTGGGCATATTCGCCACATATAATTAATGTAACGTACTTTTAATTGAAATAAATTTAGTGGTCCTTGACAAGTGGTTTTCTGTGAATTGGTATCGATAGGGGGGGGGGTTAATTGTTTTGTAAATTACCAACGATAATATAAAACAAAACTGTATCAAAATATTCCCGCGCGCAGTAAGGATTCCAGCTAGTAACTATGTAATACAGACGTTTGATCTTTTAGTTTTTAAAACTAAAAATTAATAATAAATAATATTTAAGATAGACTATATCAAACATATGGACCGTATTTGAGCGGCTAGACTTGATACGATCATTGATCTATGTTCAGATTTCCAAATATTATTATTGCATCAATAATATAGTTCTCTGTACTTTAACAACTATTGAGGGATTTTCAGTAAATGTCTATATAATTCGTGTAGTGTTTTCTGTTTTCTTTAAATGTACATTAGATCACGAGAGAAAAAAACGGGTACTAGATGTTAACTGTTGTTTTAAGGACAATTTCTTTGTTCACGTAATAAGCTAAATGAGCCGTGTGACGTACAAAGTCTATGAGGCGAAGTTAAACATGAAACATCCTTTTGACATAACGGGACCAGTAGTTGTTAATAAATATAGAAGGATAGAAGAAGCACTAATACCAACTATTATCAATATCTCATTATAAACACAAGTCGTCTACCTCACAACTAAGTGCTGTTCTTTAAGTTAAGCCCATAATGCATTTATTTATATATAAGTCGGGAAATTACGTTTTAAAAGATCTTTCATTTTTCTATTACAGGGAAAATCTGGCAAGAAAAACTGAATGACACTCGGGATGATGTATCTACAAAAGCTGATGTCCTTATTGTTAGCTTATTAGATGATATTGCTTGTACGTTTTTTATCTCTCTCACTCTCTCGCGCGCGCGCACGCACACACACACATACACACACACACACACATACACACACACATATATATACATACACTCACACACACTAAAATTTATTAAAATTAAGGTATGCAAGTGAATGTAGTGAAAATGTATATACATAACAGATGTTTATCATGACACCTTTCCTATAACCCTTTTCTTATCAGTAGAGACGCAGACACATTATGTTAAACTAAATGTGTACTTCTTCAATGTATCTCTATTAGCAGATCCGCAGATGACGATATTATATTTACTTGTAAACAATCTATTGAATGTAGAATGGCTGCTTTCAGGCGTCAAGTACATCCTCCTCCATTAATTAATGTTTACATACCTGTACAGAGTGTAGCTAATTCCCATTGAAAATTGGTGATGAAGGGAACTCTTATATGTGAAGTTATCTATATTATCTAACTTGTTAAGCGCCTTGGAGTAATTTTCTTGCAGATTATCTAGGGTTCTATACACATTTTGTATATTATTATTATTATTATTATTATTATTATAAAATCGCCTACCATGTGTGGAAACGATGTGCAAAACGGTCCAAAATATGGAGTCATAGAAAACATTATATGTGATAGATTATATGTGATGCAGAAAAAAACTTCAAGAACATCATGTTCAATAAAGGTGTTTGTTTAAACTGACAAATATACAAATCTTCGTGGCGTTTAAGTCCTTATTAAAACATCGATAAAAGAAGATAACACCTGGATTTTACGATTTGGTAAATTTGAGGTATGAAAGCGTAGAATAGGGTTTTGTTATCAGAATCTAACGGAACAAATAAATTGACAAACATAATCATGGCTATCACGGAAACAGAATTTCAAATAACAAAGTGTATTGTTTATATCAATTGTTGTTGATTTTTGTGATTTTGTTTAATTTTTTAGGGTTGTTTAATTTGCGCGGATCTGATCGAGAGACTAGTCCATTATTTGACTCTGTGGCCATGGTAGAGCAAGATAGTACTAGGTAGTATTAAAAAAATACATACTAGAAAAGTGAATAGTCCTGTATTATATACTTGTGTAACATGTGTATGGGGGACAATGTAACATTTTAGATTACTGTTGATAGAATACACACAACACACACACACACAGAGAGAGAGAGAGAGAGAGAGAGAGAGAGAGAGAGCACATACACCGAGTATCCATTCAGTATTATCATGTTCCTCATTTTTCAGACTGTACATCAGAGATCCAATGAGCAAAATTGAGGCAATTAAAGATCATCTCAACACCGGAAGTGATGGGTCATGTTCTGGAATTACAGGAGATTGTGTTGAAGTACAGAATAATCTAAAGAAGCACATACACCTTTTGCGAACACACAGACAAACAAACACACATTCGCTTTTATTTATATAGACAAACACACACACACACACACACACACACACACACAATTTTGAAACATTGTTGAATTTACTTGTAAGTTTATTTCCTATTTTGTTTGCATTTTAGCATCACCATTTTCATTTCATTTTCTCAGATACTTGACTATAATAATTACATGAGAGATATAGAGCAATATAACAGTAATCCAGCAATCAGCAAGATATGGATTAATATAGGCGTTAGTTATGCTGTCTATAAAGCTGCGGTAAGTCAAAACACACACAGACACACAAATATACACATACACACAATACACACATACACGCTCAAATATACGCATACATATATACACACGGTCAATTTAAAAACAAATTACGGGCAAGAATACTCTCTCTCTCTCTCTCTCTCTCTCTATATATATATATATATATATATATATCCATTATCATTAGTAAATGGTGAAATGAATGCTAAATTTATATATGTGTTATTTCCAAAGGGTAATCCAAACGCAGACAAAAGGTATGAAGATTACTCTCCCATCCAGCTAAAAAAGTCCCAAAAGAATCCTACAGAAGTGCGCAGGTACAGAGAACGACAGGTGAGTAAAGATATCTGTCAGCCATCATATCGAGGTAGCTCAGTTATAATAGAAGAATGATAGCATAGGAAACCTTGGATTACACGTTCACTGCTTTGTTCAATAATAAATGATTGCTAATTGATTCTTATTAGATAATTATGGATCTATAACTAGCAAGAGATGGTTATATCATTGATGATATAAGATGATCTTATTGAATTAGACAGTTATACGAACTAAGAAGTCAATTAGTCTACCTGATAAACAGGATATGAAATAAAGATATAATACACTTTTTGATGTAATTATCATTTTAAATGTTTTGGTTATGGGAACAGAATAATTTATGAGAATAATAAATTTAATTATTAATAGCTTGTCTTTACAGTCCTTATCTAACAATATGTCTTATATTTGCGTTATATTATTAGATAAAAGATTCCGCTGCTGTAGTAGAATTTGCGGCATTCTTCGAGAAAGAAGTAAGTCACTATTAAATTAATTTTAGTTAAAACTAAATATAACTCAATAATGGTAATACCTCGACCGTTAGTATTTATGGGAGGAGCAAGATGTTTGTTCTCGTGTTCTAGCAGATTTTGCTCATTTGTCTGTAAATTCATGCATCCCTGAAGCGCGTGCGCTGTGTGTGTGTGTGTGTGTGTGTGTGCGTGTGTGTGTGTGCCAAACAGATTTACATGTTTGGATGAAAACATGTGTTCATGAAACCCTTAAACATAATATCTACCTGTAGATACAAACTTTGGTGTTTATTATAGATTCAACAAGGCGGTTATTGGACAGAATTATCAGCGTCAGCAAAACTCGCATCATTCAGATCGTAAGTTAAAATATGTGTATATATAGCATATCATATTCATTCAAAAATATAGTATCCTTATAATAGATATTGGAAATAAAATTATATTCTATCTATATTCTATCCTATAATATTATCACATAAATTAAAGATCCTGATGAAATGAAACTTGTTAAAGTAGTCATTTTGTGTTCTGAAATACACACTCGACTTCTAATACATCTCTTCGTGGCAGGTACAAGATTGTTTTTATTATTTCAGAGTGGATCCAGATTTTCGGATGTTAAGTTTTGAAACCATTTCCGCTTTTGGTCCAAATGGCGCGATTATCCATTACGCTCCTAGCAATGCCACGGATAGACAGATAACAACTGAAGATGTCTACCTAGTTGACTCTGGTGGTAATTATCTGTAAGTAGCCCAATATATCTCACGACAGGGTTTATGAAGTTGGAAAACGTTTTTATGTTCCTCTTTTCAGTGTCACAATTCATTCCGCCCCATTATTAAATTCACTAACCTAATATATTTTAATGTTTGGATTTAAATATATAATTAAACAAAAATGGCATCAGCTAATTCATATATGTTGAGAACTTTTTAGTATCTGTTATGTATTGTAATTAACAAGAATTAACGCAAATATAACTTGTACAGATGACGTCATTTCAGCAATAAAAACGAGGAAAAATAATCTCGGTTGGAATTTGATACATAGTTGACCTATTTATTACTAAGAGTTCAAACTTTGTTAGGGTTTAAACAATAATCAATAGCTGACTCTATGGATTATAGTTTCATGCCACAAATTATTATTCGCTAAGGTTAACATTTACATCGTAATTCTTCTATAAATTAGTTTCTTATTTTTGAAATACTTGGATTATGCGATATTAAATCGAGCAATATTCGTCTCATGACTCCCTCAGATTATAGAAATAATATAAAACATATACACATTTACATCTCTATATATCAAAGCAAATAATTCCGAAGTGTTTTGCTAGTTGCATCCGAAATACAAAAATGTCCACATTCATTATTTATAAGGATAGGATTGTGGCAAATAAAACCGCGTATATTAATATAGCAGATATTTGTTTGATTTATCTGAAATACAAAAAGAAATTATGTCTATTAACTTTTACGAATTGATAATAATTTAAATAAACTATGTTAACGAATACACACATCATGAGTGTTTATGCATGTATCTGAAGAAACACAAACGTGATACGATTAAAGGTAATATGAGGGATAAATTATATCATTTCTGATTATTATTAGTATAGGTAATTTGACACAAAATAACCCATATTTCATTATCTATGATCTTATTATATATTTTAATGAACCTTACCCTCGAATTATTTCCATAATAATAATAATAATATATTCCAGTGATGGGACGACTGACATTACCAGAACATTTCACTTCGGAACACCTAGCGCCAGACATAAGGTAAGATCTGTTTGAAGACAGTTTATTTTTTATGCAGGACTTTATGTATCCGCTCAAGTCTTAATGTACGTATATTATCTCTATGTTTAGGTTAATAGATTTACGAATTTGTCACTTACAGAAAAAACTGATAGTCTGAGATACATAGCCTAAATAGTTACTGAGATGTATTATGAATGAAAAGATTTATTTATGTGTATAGTTATTTATATATAAGTATATATATATATATATATATATATATCATTGTAGGAGGTTTATACACTTGTGCTAATGGGCCACATTGACTTGGCAGAAACGGTCTGGCCTGCTGGATTAAAAGGTAACCCCCCCCTCTCTCTCTCTCTCTCTCTGTGTTCTTGTGTGTTCTTGTGTGTTTGTGTGCCTGCGTGTGTGTTATTCGGCAACATACATGATATTTTATATACATCAATACAATTAGTATCATATACAATATGGTGGTATGTTGCCGAGGTACAACATAGGTCGAAGCTGTCTACATGTAAATCCTAGATTTGATGTCGTCTGGGCTATTGGTGGCTATATACTTATATGATAATTTAAGGCTCTGGGTTCCTGATCATGGCTACTGAAGCATGTTTCTATGGGTGTTGAGACTATCCAGAAAGCATTTAGGTTTATAATGTATGTGTAAAGATTCTAAAGTTTTTATTTCTTAGTTTATGCATGGTATATTGTACCATATTAAAAGACCATTATTGCACATTGTATTAGAGACAATGTTTATTCTCGTTGTATTCACATGTGGGTTTTATTTATTTCTTGTATTGTATATATGAATGTCACTAATGACAATTATAATATTCATATGTGAGTTTTGCAATTTATGTACATCTTGTAATGTCAGGATTTTCATTTTCATAAACAGAAGTTCTGTGTGGCCATTATAATTGGCACCTGTAATTACTCGTATTGCCTACTTTTACATGCGTGTTTTCTACGTGTTATTTCCCCATAGAGTAATTCAATAATATACGTTGGGATATATTATTGAGTAATAGAAGGTTAGAAAGTGTTTAGTCCTAATGATATGCTTGACCATTCGCATACCAAAAAGTTGAGAAGTTCATACCAAATAATTTGCTCATTTATAAGCATATCCACAAAATTCACAGTTTTCTGTCGAGAAATTAATTCATTTCGTAGGCGTATATTAGGTTTATAATGTATGTGTAAATAAGATAATTTGGAATGTGGCTTTGTTTGTGACTAAATAATAACATTCAATGATAACTTATTTTATCGAAACCATTTATCCAGATATTAATGGTCTCTATTGGTGGATTTTTGCTGTATGCTAGAGGATGACAAGTATAATGTTGTGTCATTAGCAAATAAACTAGCTTTGAAACTAGAAAGGGAATTTGTGTATATATAATAAATAGCAACGATCCTAAAACTAGTTATTTGGGGAACTCCACATGGCTTGATGGTAGTTGCTGACTTGGTGTTATTGTACTATACATGTTGTTTTCTGTTATTAAGCTAATTCCTAAACAAATCTCCAAGATAATTCCTTTAATACCATACAAACTCAGTTTGTCAATCAAGATTTCATGGTTAATTGTATCAAATGCCTTGAAAAGGTCCAAGAATCCAGAAATGTGGTCAATGTGTATTTTCTATATTAATAATCGAAGTTATTGTATCATCCACAAATTCATGTAGTGGATGTATGGTTGAGTATTGCTTCCTAAATCCATATTGACTGTGGTAAAAGAGTGGCTATGTCTTTTATGCACTATTTTTTCCATTATCTTTGGCAGTAGAGAGATTGGTCTTCAGTTATTTAGTAGTCCCTTATTTTGGGGTTAATGTATTGGTATGACTTCAGTGATGAAGAAATGTCGTCTGTGCCATTTTACTTGCATCTTTCATTTCAACATTAGTAAAGAATTTACTAAATTCATTGGCCATCTGTTCATTACTAGTAATATTTCGATTAGCAATTTTAGGTGGGCCTGTAATTGGGGATTTATCATTTGTCCGTCCAATCATGAATTTAGAACAACCCCTTTTTATATCATATTTTTATATTTATGGAATATATCTTTGTGGTGATTTTGTTTTGCTGTTCTCTTAGTTATGTTATGTATATTTATGTTCATTTAATGTTCTGGAAGAACCAATTAGTCCACGTGTCATCCAGGGATCTGTTATTACCCATGACGAAGTCATTTTTGTCATATTTTAGGTGCAACACTTAATAATCCTGTTACGGATGTTTCATTCGTATCCATATTGTGTAGATAGTCGTAATATTTATGTTGTAATTCACTTTTAATATTTTGAATATTGGCATCAGTCATAAACCATTTGTGTATTATTAATGGAATTTTTTTAAATTTGCTCTCTTAATGGTTCCATTACATACTAAAACGGGTAGATGATCCGATATGTCCACACATAATATGCCGGATTTTATATTTGTTTTACTTTTTTCTGATTTGTACAAGTCATCGATTAGTTTAGCGAAGAATGGAGTTATTTTAATTTAGAAATAATCTGTTAATATGATATTGTACAGGTAGTGACATCGATTCCAGAACTAGAACACCAATATGGCAGAAAGGTTGGGATTATAATCACGGTACAGGTCATGGCGTCGGATACTTCTTGAACGTACACGAAGGTATATATATATATATATTTCTTAAATATTACAACTCCGGCAAAATAACATAGAAAATAACCAAATATAATAATCTTTTAATTATTTGAATAATATTGTACTATTACCGTATATATGAGAAGTTTGAGATATATGACAGGACCAGGAAGGATTGTTTTTGTGACGAACAAAAGTGAACGAAGACTTTATCAACACCAGTTTTACTCAGACGGTAAAATGGTTTTTCCAATGAGCATGTTATATGACTGGTTTGTTGCTTCAAACTAATATGTAACTAATGTCTAATGCCTATATGATCTCTGGCTACCTCAGATTTAATTCTGTGTTGTTGTGTGTGTGTAGCAGAATCACAATCTTATAATACCATGGCGATATGAATACCTTTCTTACTTTAATGTCGAACAAAATACACACAATTACTTATTTGGTAAATAGCAAAAATTGTCATTGTAACTATATGAACAATATTAAAATATCTTCTCGTGTCTTAGAAAATATGAATATCTAATAACTAAAAATAATATGTGTGTTTCTGATGATGACCATGAGCATGA
>JAODUP010001255.1:0-15000 GCA_025642065.1 Paralvinella palmiformis
TACCACCAATATAACCACATCATAACTACTTAACTACTTACATAAACATTACCATTACCACCACCAACATAACCACCAACAAAACTACCAACATAACTACCACCTTAGACACTCCAATAACCACTATTACAACTATTACCGTCACCACTACCACTAATATAACTAACATCATAACTACTTAACTACTTACATAAACATTACCATTACCACCACCAACATAACCACCAACATAACTACTAACATAACTACCACTTAAACACTCCAATAACCACTATAACAACTATTACCGTCACCACTACCACTAATATAACAACATCATAACTACTTAACTACTTAATAAACATTACCATTACCACCACCAACATAACCACCAACATAACCACCAACATAACTACCACCTTAAACTCCAATAACCACTAACAACTACCACCTAACACTAAATAACCATATAACTCATAACACTTACAACATTACCATACCACCACCAACATAAACCAACATAATAACTATAACTAATACCACAAACATTCCATACACCACCTAAATAACACACATCACCACCATAATATAACCATCACATCTATTAACACTTAAAAAATTACCATTACCACTACCAAAATAAACCAAAACATAACTTAACTACCTACATAAACACTACCATAACCACCACAACATAACATAATACCACCAAATAATAACCAACACATAACTACTAACCATACAAACTTACCTCACCCACCAACATATAACCAACAAAACTACTAACTACCACCATAAACACTACCAATAACCACAAAAAAATCACCACACAACCACTAAATAACAACATCAAATACATAACTACTTAATAAACATTACCTACCACTACCATAATATCACCAACATAATCACTAAATAACTACCACATAAACTTCCAATAACCACACAACAAACTACCAAAAACCACTAACAATATAACCAATAAACATCAATAACTACTTACATAAACATTACCTTACCACCACCACATAAACCAACATAACCACTACATAACTACCACATAAACTTACCAATAACCACTATAACAACTTACCCAACACCACCAATATAACCTAAACATCCATAACCACTTACATATACTACCATTACCACTAATAACACCAACATCATACCACTTAACATACATAACTACAACATAACCACCAACATAACTACCACCTTAAACACTCCAATAACCACTATAACAACTATTACCGTCACCACTACCACTAATATAACCAACATCATAACTACTTAACTACTTACATAAACATTACCATTACAACCACCAACAAAACCACCAACATAACCACTAACATAACTACCACATTAAACTCTCCAATAACCACTATAACAACTATTACTGTCACCACTACCACTAATATAACTAACATCATAACTACTTACATAAACATTACCATTACCACCAACAACATAACCACCACATAACAACAACATAACTACCACCTTAAACACTCTAATAACCACTCTAACAACTATTACCGTCACCACTACCACTAATATAACCAACATCATAACTACTTAACTACTTACATAAACATTACCATTACCAACCACCAACATAACCACCAACATAACCACTAACATAACTACCACCTTAAACACTCCAATAACCACTATAACAACTATTACCGTCACCACTACCACTAATATAACCAACATCATAACTACTTAACTACTTACATAAACATTACCATTACCACCACCAACATAACCACCAACATAACCACCAACATAACTACCACCTTAAACACTCCAATAACCACTATAACAACTATTACCGTCACCACTACCACTAATATAACCAACATCATAACTACTTAACTACTTATATAAACATTACCATTACCACCACCAACATAACTACCAACATAACCACCAACATAACTACCACCTTAAACACTCCAATAACCACTATAACAACTATTACCGTCACCACTACCACTAATATAACCAACATCATAACTACTTAACTACTTACATAAACATTACCATTACAACCACCAACATAACCACCAACATAACCACTAACATAACTACCACATTAAACACTCCAATAACCACTATAACAACTATTACCGTCACCACTACCACTAATATAACCAACATCATAACTACTTAACTACTTACATAAACATTACCATTACCACCACCAACATAACTACCAACATAACCACTAACATAACTACCACCTTAAACACTCCAATAACCACTATAACCACCATTACCGTCACCACTACCACTAATATAACCAACATCATAACTACTTAACTA
Organism: Paralvinella palmiformis; assembly: GCA_025642065.1. Taxonomy (NCBI): domain Eukaryota; kingdom Metazoa; phylum Annelida; class Polychaeta; order Terebellida; family Alvinellidae; genus Paralvinella; species Paralvinella palmiformis. Next base: position 2,314 of record JAODUP010001255.1, read on the forward strand.
CTTACATAAACATTACCATTACCACCACCAACATAACCACCAACATAACCACCTAACATAACTACCACCTTAAACACTCCAATAACCACTATAACAACTATTACCGTCACCACTACCACTAATATAACCAACATCATAACTACTTAACTACTTACATAAACATTACCATTACCACCACCAACATAACCACCAACATAACCACTAACATAACTACCACATTAAACACTCCAATAACCACTATAACAACTATTACCGTCACCACTACCACTAATATAACCAACATCATAACTACTTAACTACTTACATAAACATTACCATTACCACCACCAACATAACCACCAACATAACCACCAACATAACTACCACCTTAAACACTCCAATAACCACTATAACAACTATTACCGTCACCACTACCACTAATATAACCAACATCATAACTACTTAACTACTTACATAAACATTACCATTACCACCACCAACATAACCACCACCATAACCACCAACATAACCACCAAATAACCACCAACATAACTACCACCTTAAACACTCCAATAACCACTATAACAACTATTACCGTCACCACTACCACTAATATAACCAACATCATAACTACTTAACTACTTACATATACATTACCATTACCACCACCAACATAACCACCAACATAACTACCACCATAACCACCAACATAACTACCACCTTAAACACTCCAATAACCACTATAACAACTATTACCGTCACCACTACCACTAATATAACCAACATCATAACTACTTAACTACTTACATAAACATTACCATTACCAACACCAACATAACCACCAACATAACCACTAACATAACTACCACATTAACTTAATAACATATGGATGTTTTAATATATATATATATATATATATATATATATATATATATATATATATATATATATATATATATAAAATATCATATTTATGTGTGGTTATCTGTATATTCGCAAACAATTTGACAAAAGAGTCTTCAGGCGGTGAATATTAAATTAATTTGGACTATGACTGGGATTATGATGTTTTTTCTTACTCTAAGCCTTTAGTTACAGCAGACAAAGACCGAAGTAGCCCTCCATTAATGGAAGCTTTAAAGTGCGGCTTTAAGACTTAAGCGAGTTAATACAACGAATGATTGCCTGATATATATATATATATATATATATATATATATATCAGGCTGTGTGTGTGTCGGGAGAGGGGTTGTGTATCTGTGTGGGTTTGTGTGTGGGTGTTTATTTGTGGGAGTTTGTTTTTATATGTACCTTTGTGGTGTTAGGGTACATAGTAAGTACAAAGTAGCAATACCGCACAATGGATTATTACTGGACTAGAACGAAATATCGTCTCAAACCTGAGTAAATACTATGATTAACCGGAACCTAACAGCTAACCCTCATACGTTTCCTTTCATCACTAAGGGAACGTTCATTCACGCTTAATTTAGCATCCCTAAGTATATACAGTTAGGTGTGGTGGGATCTAAATTAAAGCGCCTATCCACTTGATCTATTTGGCCCATGGTCGAGAACAGCGGATTTCAGGCAGATCTCCGATACTGCGAATGACACGTCGGGATTATATTAGCTATACATTTAACAAATTTCCTATATCAGTGTAATCTAATTACTCATAATATGGGAAAAACTCTGTCCGCAGCTTAATACCCATGGAGATGCCTGCCGGATTAACAAACGACTCCAGGAGTATAAATCCATCAAGCAGCATTGTATGAATTAATAGGTCGTTTCGCCAGACCACATAAGAGTATTTATGGGTACGGGTTTGTGTCTGTGTGTATGCGTTTGTGTGTAAAACTATCCTCCAACAAAGTATCTCTAAAATCCGTATATTGATTTGTTAAAATAAAAGATACACCCAGGTATTTATAATACCTCTGAGTGATTGTTCAGTACGTATGGCGAGGAATAGTTGTTGATATACTCCACCTATTATTGCCAGATACGTGCTATGGGCTGATAGATAAAATAGAACAATCCATTACGATAGTTTAGTCAATTAATTATAAGGGTTTGATCCAAAATAGTTTCGTTTTGGGTAATAACAAAATTTACTAACATAATACACCTATGTCCCAGTTCCTATATTCCTACCCAAGTTAAGCCCTAGACCTTTCAAAGACACGGAAGAAGGGATATAACAGGATCCTATTTTTAATGGCAGATCCTTAGTTTTCTTCAGAAGTTGTTTGGATGAGAAAACAACAAATTTAGTTTCAACCTTATTTAATTTCAACATGTTGATGTTAATTCACATATTTAGGTCTGGGCTAGAAGCTTTAATGGAGGATCAAATATCGCCCCATTTATCACATCGCATTAAAGTCATATAGACCTGAGTAGCATTGGCAGAACAGTGATCTGGACTGCCGCAATGCCGTTTGATAATTAATTCCCCAAATAATAGCTGCAATATCTCAATGGATGGGGATAGTATATACATTGAGAAAAGGCTCGAAATAGTTGGACCAGCTTCTGAAGTTGAGTGGAATGAAATAATCGCCAATTCTCCGAACAAGTCATGTCATTTGGATGCACTGCTTAATTGGCTTTTTGCGTAATGTGTGTACTAACTTCTGCCACTGAAAGCAGTCAATATCAATAGATGATATAAATAGGTGAGTCAGTGATACCGTGTTGTCTAGACGAGCCATGACAACCCCACTGCTTAAGAAATATATCGTCCTATTTCTAACCCTCCTTTCATCTCCAAACGCATCGAAAAGATGGTAGCTAGTCGTATACGATAGCACTTAAAGAACAGTGACCTCTATGGGTTTTTTTTCGAGTGGGCAGTGATCCTGCTGAGGCTTTCGACGAGGGCTCAATTTCTGCATTAATTACATTTGATTTATTTGCAGCCTTTGATCCCCTAACAATAATGAAATGTCTATAATATGTCTTTGGCAACAAGAAAGATCATTTAAGTTCGGTTACAGCTTATCAGCCGGATAACGTTTAAGTTATTTCAGTCGGGATTAATACCTTACTAGATGGACTCATTTTAGTGTAACACTTACTGTGATTACCTCAAACAACTTGGTGAAATTAGTAAACAGCATAACATTAAATATCATGTTGATGCAATAATTCTCAGGACTACAAGATTGTATAACTATATCAAAGATGGAATGATATTTCATTCCAAACTGAATGTTGTATTGCCGACAAAGGAATATTAATGAACAACAACAATACCGAATTCATTGTTTACTCTTTCAAGAAACATTTAAAGAATATGGTGAATTATCTCATTGACGAAGGATCCAGTTATATAAGTTATTAGATGTGCTCAGTAAATGTAGGGTTTATATTACTCGGAGAAGCAGGAGAATATTATCTAGAAATCCTTTTGTTAGCGAATCAGACCTATTTAGCTAATTAATGTTTACATATATGATGAAAGCTGCTAGACTGTGGTCTCATATTCCTCCTATGTCTTTCCTCAAATTTCCTATAATTATCTCCAATGTAACATTTATATCATATGATATATATGTGATAAGAGTAATTAGATTACATTTGAATAATGTTATTTTGATGATGACTTTATAATAATAACAACTAGGTGTGATGTGTTATCTGACAATAACATAATAATAATATACAAGACGTTATACATTTGCCAAAAGATGACTATGATCTGAAAGTATGAATGTTATATTGTGATTATGACGAGTCAATATGAACTTATTGTAACGTAGCCAGTTACTATGATTCACTATAGTATTTCTATATTTATCCATAATTATGCTTGAAAGACGGACACTATTGTCATTTTGTTAAATGACTATTAGTATAAGGTTTATGTCACATATGCTAATACTGTAACATTATTGACAGGTACACAATCATGAAGACAATACATTAAGTGATGAAGACCATCCCATCATAACATATAAGCAACAAATGAGTACTAACACAATAAAAATCAAACAATACAATCATAAGTCAACAATATATCAAATAATATGGTTTTAATAGATTTGATAGACTATATATTCTACTTAAAGCAGATTATATATTTTGTTTATACATTTTAGGCCCGTCAGTCGACCTTATCACATCCTGGACAACGCTCTTCCAGTATGTGTATGTTTGTGTGTCAGCGGTTATATTTAAAGATATAATATAATTAGGGTGAAAACAAACGCGGATTATTCGGAATAACAAATTAAACTTTGATGGAATGAAAGCTTTTTCCTAGTATCTGGTAACAATTGAAATTAATATATTATAGAGGTTAGTAGTTCTCATTTAAACTGTAAATGTGTCCATAATTAGAGGATAAGGTGTCCCTTGGGAAGGTACATATATTTATTACGACAATATAACCTCCTTCACATCCAGTACATCGTCCCACTACCGTTAGAATGATGATAAACATACGATATAACTCTCTTGAGGATGAACATGGAGACTCTTCTCGTGTATTTAATTTGATAAGAATGAACATTGTTTTGTTTCTTCATATTATTATAAATTTAAAAGCTTCAGATATCGCATTGTGACCAATAATGAAACTAATGTGTATGTGTGAGTGTGTGTATGTGTGTTTATGGGTGTGTGTGTGGGGGTGTTTCTGTCTGTGTGTCTGTGTGTGTTTCTTTTGTTATCTCACTCTCTCTCTCTCTCTCTCTCTCTTCTATATATATATATATATATATATATATATATATATATATATATATATATTGTTTTCCCTCTATATATGTCTCTATATATGTGTCCCTCTCCCCTTTCCCTCTTCCCGTTCTTTCTCCCACTTTGTTATAATGACAAACCCATTGAAGTGTATTACAATTTAGATTTAACATAATTTTTTGATGTTCATTCGTTTTCATATTTCTTTTGTATTTATTTGGAAAAACACTTCTATTCCTATTGACCTTTCTAAATGTTTTTATAAGTCGTCGATTAGTTGTCATTGTTCTCTTAGAACAAATATTCATCAATAAGCCACATGTACTTCACCTGTCGGTTCATTTGGGATCAGTTATTGTCAACATTTGACATAAGACACTTCTATTAGCTAACATCATTCTTCTCCATTCAATTTGGTCAAGTACGTAGACATTATATCAACATTGACTCCGATTGGGTAAGTTAAATAATATTAATTAGCTAATTAGTTAATAACTTTGATAAGTAACAATAATAACTGAACGTTCCTGGTTGTTAATACTGATTATTAAACAGATAATAGCTTATCAATTACCTTTATAAATAAAGGATCAATATAAAAAGTTTCAGCCAAGTTTAAAGACTTTTATTTTCGTATTTATTTCTTCAATTACAGCTAATTTTATGTTGTATTTGTAATGTTATGTCATTATTTACATCTTAATTTTATATTTAGGTAATTTATAAATTGGACAGTTTGTTAAATATTATGTCACTTCAACTGTGGAGTACTCTACACATTATTGTGGACATACATCATTCTTGTCATTAGATTAAGTCACATATTTCCATTAACTTTACAATATCTCAGAGAAGTAGATGACTTAAGTATTAATAACAGATAATTAGATCATATAAGTTTAAGATAACATCAGATTCCGGTATTTACTCCGTGTCTTTATGTAATTGGATTTAGCGTTATCCATTGAATAGGATTTAACATTTTATTTCTGGCTCTTTGGACTAAATATTTCATATTAAATTACCATCTTCTGTCTAGGATCAGCTGATCATTTATCTTATCATTTTGTGATTGATCCAAGAACGTTACAGTATAACAACAAACTTTAATTATTTGTGTGTATGTTAACTAACATATGTAGGTTATTTAGCCAACGTTTGTCTATTATTACATAGTATAACAAAGATATGTTATTGACGTAATGCCCATTGCTGTTCTTGTTTAGTCTATGATGTAAATAACCTAGTTTAAATATATCTTATGTAATTAAATATCGAACATGGTCGTTTATTTTTAATTTATTTTATATATTACTAGGATATTGAAAGATGTCTGATGTGTTAACTTTATTTTAAGAGTATAAAGTTTTCAGAACGATAACAATAACATATTGTTTTCCTTTGTTCATTTGTCGTCATTGTGTATTTAGTATAACAACTGAACTTAACTCATGTAACATAATTGTAATATCTTAGTAATACGTAGATAAGTTATGTTTTCATTCATTTCTAGTTAACTATTGAAGATGAAAGTCCAATAAATAAAAATAAATTATCTAAATCAATATAAAAACATTTTGTTTTCTTTTACCATTAAGAAAATACAAAATGACGAAAAAGAATCCAGATATAAACAATTAATTAAATCTTCAAAAACAATAATATTAGTTAATAATCTCCCTATAGATATCTAGTAATGACAAAGGGCAACTGATGACATGTAATATTCTATATTCAATATAAACCCATTATTTCCTTAGTGATTATTTTATTACCATGTTATATTATCATGTAAAGATCGTATAAAGGCGTACAAGTTTAAAGACCTTAATCGTTTTTGAATATTAATTATATTTTATGACATTTTGGTAATAACTAAAATAATTTTTCCTTGTGATTTCTGAGTTATAATATATCTCTTAATTATAATTATCGTCAAATATTAATATATCTCTCTGTCTGTCTGTCTTTCTGTTCGAGTGTGTATGTGTGTGTATGTATTTATATATATATATATATATATATATATATATGTGTTGGTATGTTTATATATATATATATATATATATATATATATATATATATATATATATATATATATATATATATAAATTTGGGTGAATGTGTGTGTGTGGTTATGTGTGTGTGTGTGTGTGTGTTGTGTGTGTGTTTGTGTGAGTGTGCATGTCTGTATTGTATGAATTTATGTGTGTGTGTGAGTGTGTGCGTGGATGCCTGCACGAGTGCATATATATTTGATGTATAGCCTGCTATAGTGCATATATATATATATATATATATATATATATATATATATATATATATATATATTCAAAAGTTATTATGGTAGATTTAGTATTAACACATGTTCTTTTGTATTTTAGCATATATTTAACCTTTTACCTTAGAATCCTATATTGATGATAAATTATCTATTGTAAACCTTCATAATATCGTTATTTACAAAACAGTTATAGACATGGTTCATCTATCATATTTATTATCATAGATGTTTAATCTATCAGAGCTCAACAATTATGTATTCATATGAAGCTCTTCATTCTGACTCTCCCTTTATGACCTTCAAGCATAACAAGGTAACTAATGGAATCAAACTTAGAACTTGACAGATATGGCATCACCCTTCCTTATCAATATCTCTGATCAAGATAACGACATCAACATATTTCTGCAAGACTCATTTGACTGTCAAAGCACTATCAGAGAATGCATCTTGTTCTCTAAGCCTTGATACATTTTTAATAAAAGAATACGCACCAACAAAAGCTTTGATTATTAATATCAAGCGCATTAAAATCATGAATTAACATGTCTCTAGTACCCTGCTGTGGGACACAACAAAAGAGATACTAATGCCAAGTTATTACATTTGGGAATTTTGTGACATTATGTAATATAATTTGATAATTAGTCTGATTTGGGAAAGCCTTAATCTTGAAAATATAAACTAAAACCCATACAAGGAGATAGGAGTTGTATATTCACTACGACTCCCTTTGTAATTCCCTTAATTTCCAGTAATCACATTTCAAGACTTTGTCATCTTTCATATTCTCCTGCAACATTTGTTATGTGTATCTTAGAACGTCATAGCGACCGAGAGCTGGGGGGGGGGTTATTTATGTGTTGTTTACCAAAAGGTATGAGGGTTATTTCTTAATTATCATTTCTTCTGAATTTAGAAATCCATTTCTTACAAAAATCAGCTTTGACAATTTTTCACAAATCACCATCAAAGTGAGGTACCCTCAAATTCCAATATCGCGATCCCACGAGGACGTTTTATTTTAACCAATACATTATTATCTTGGAAACTTGTTATGCTTTACTAATATTTACAAATGAGATATCTTTATAATCAGTGACATCTACTGGTTCATTTTATAAACAAGAAATATACGATAAGTAAGGAATTGTGATATTACTAATATTACTTTTGGTATATACCGTTATATTTAAGATTACTCCGGGAGATGATAATTATTTACTTTTTTTGCTTGGAGAGAACAAATGACAATACACTGGTCTATATGGCACACTACAATAACCTGTAATATCTCTGTCGTTATCACCTAACATCAACTATGTGTGTGTAGTTCATCTAGGGAATATAATTTGGAAATTCTAAATATCCGTGGTGATTGTTCAAAAGAGTTAAATGGAGTTCACAATATACAAATAAAATGGTCTCTCGAAAACATTAACTGCCATGTTATTTTTTTTTAAATTATATCAGATGAACAGGGGTCAATTATTGGTCTGCTTGACGGTCAAATAATTATTACATTATCAATATTTTAATTTATTAAGAGTTTTACATCATATTACAAAAACACAATAACTTCTAGTTTATTTGACAATAATGTTTTGAACATAATTAATCCTAGTTATATATAACAATATGGTGTGATCCTTCATATATAGTATTTAATATATTCAATACCACTTTAATACTAAGAATATTATTGGTCTATAACACAATCATATACATTCATAAATGTATACATGGGCTGTTTACTTTAGATAATCAAAACCTATGTTATTTAAAGTATTTTCGACTAACATAGCCATTCTGGTTCCATAACGAACACCAGGAGTGCTTCCTGTATCTGCGCGTACTGATCCCAGGACACCAATATGCCTTGTTCTGATGGCTGGGTACACACCCGGCTTCCTTATCAGCTGTATGCCGTAAACTGATTATCTATCTAGTCTTGCAGTGAGGTCCAGGTCGTCACAACGTCAGCATGTAATGTTTTCAACGTGGTAAATTTGTCTTTGATAATCCCTGATAACGCTTCTTCCAGAGTTTGTTATTCCAATTGGGAATATTACGTTTGGTGCGCCTAGTTTTCGGCTGCTGTTCCTAGATGACGAATCCTTGACCTACAGTATGATAGACACATATATTGATATAAGCAAGTGATCACTCAGATTATCAGGATGTTTAGGTGTAATCAGACATGAGTTGATAGACTTATTGTATGAACTAATAAGGATATGATCTATCTTTGTATATATCCCGAGTGTGTGTTGGAGATATGTGTAATTCGATGATTGCGGATACGTGAAGTCACCCATGTTGAGAAAATGATTTTGTACATGATTTTGGAATTTGCATTAAATCCTTGATTCATAGTCGACGTGCCTTGAAATTTACGGGCCAACGGGATCTTTACATTCAGATCATTCATTATGATGATATGTGCTAGCGTGCCATAGTCACCTACGACTGTTTGGAGTGAATCAATTGCGGATACATATTCATCTGTAAGGTCCCTGTTACCTCATTGAAATCATGGCATGTACACACATATTACGACCTGTACTGTTGTGTCACTGACGGCCAGAATCATGTCGCTTCTGGATGTCAGCGACACCACAAAAGGGACGACACATATAGTCTGGATCTATGTCAGTCATGCCGGATTTACAAAATACACACCTGGTAGCAGTAAATTACAGATCATATGCGTCTCCCTCATTTGAGATAGCTACGGCACATAATATTACTGCCATTTCGGCCATTATTAACTTTAACATTCTAAAATTAAGGAATGTGTTACTCTCTGTTACTACGACTGTAGGTGTATCGCGTTTTGGAGGTTTGCTACACAACGAATTTGAAGTGATGAGAATGTATAAACGCTCACACAGACACACACTAACACCCACCCTACTCACAGACGCACCCACATACGCACTCAAACATACACATACACAAGCATACACATATGCAGACATGCATACAAACATACTCACATACACGCATACACGCACACACACAAACACACACACACAATTAACAACGATAATGCGCCGAAGGGAAAGCTGAAATGTTTGGCAGACACAATCTAGTTCAAGTTTATTCCTAAGTGCTATAGATATGTGACCCAACACTCTATAGCTTAAACCATGGATATGTCTCATAACCAGTGAACGTACCGATCTAAATTAATAACCAGTTAGTATACCATATCAATATGAATATCTGAGCTGTTTGGACCATATGCTCATTGGGCTAATTTCAAGGCAAACTCAAACACTCTATGCACATATCCATAATTAAAATTGCCTAATTATAAAACCCTTTTAATATAATTGGCATTGGTGTTAAACCTACTTCCACAATGCACCCGGAAAAAGACCATCCTTTATACACCAGTGGGGGCTCGCTGATGAAAAACGTAGGTGTAATATCATCCCATGAGAGCTAATAAAACCACATAGAAGGTTTTAAATTATGTATAACGTACTAATGCTCTAACGTATAATGCGAACACCAGGGGAGATTCATATAAAAACAAATTATATCAAATGGCATGTATATTGCAAACATATTTGGTAGAATAATAAAACTGCACGATATAATTTACTATAGTTCATCTATGTGATATACATCTATCCATTATTCTATACATTAAATATATAATGATACAAGTGTTTCAAATATATGCTGATTGGTGTGGGGAAAGTGTAGCGTGAATGACACATGATCAAGCCTGTTAACTTAGTTAATTGTTTTCATTATCATTCAAAGGATTACCATACATGCATAAAAGGGATTATATTATTCATACAATATAAAGGTTCTGAAGAAAGAAACTGTATACATCAAGATAATATAACATGAATAATGGTAGGCGTACTGCCTGATAGTAGAAAGATAGATTAAAGGAACTATCAATTGTCATTCAGATTGTCAGTCTGGTTCAGTCAGTCTGCTGTTTTTACAAGTGACATCATCTTTAGGGGTAGTAAGTCCATTAATAGAGTGCAGCATGTCACGGTTCATACCCAGACAACTTTGAAATACCATCAAAGCTTAAATCTCGTGAAGTTGTAGATCAACTACTCGAGTATTATAAATATGATGTATATGTATCAGTATATAATGATGTGATGAGAAATTCTCAAAAGAGTTGATATCCGGACTTCAGAATATATATTTGAATGTCCTTATGTTATACTTCACCTTTTAAATCACATAATACGGAAGTAATTATCCCAGTATCCTAGCAAGTGTGCTAAGGAGATTGTGTAGATACTTAAATATCAAAATACGACTGGCAAGTGTAACGGATTCCCAATATGCAACAAGATAGGATAGCGTTTACAATTACTTCATTACATAAACACTTCACAACTAACAATATTACAACCTTGGCTGAAAGTTCCCGAAATCTTCTGTTGCAAATAAACACCTGTATTATGATATCAAACATTGATAGATATGAGAGTAGAACAATCAATATATCAGCTGCAGTCCAATAATCGTGTTTATCCTTTATCACTTTAGATAAAGTATCAATTGCCTAATGTCCTTGTTTCTGTCATCATGTTATGAATGAAGCATCAAAGGTGAATAGCAATCAAATAAATTATCTTTTTAATCGGCTTAATCGATAAAAGGTTCCCATCTGAAATAAATGGTTATAATACTTGTACACCAATAAATATAAGTATGTTTACATAATAATGTCCATCACGGATATTATAAATATTCAAGTTTAGGATCATCATACATCTTTTAAGTGTTGCAGGAAAAGGTTTCTCAAATTAAAACCAATTACCACCAGAGATATATTAATTTGTTTTCCTAGAAATAAACTTACAGTGGTTATAAAACTTGCTTTTCTAGCATCTCAGCTGGCCGTAACTTTAATGAGAATTTTCGGAAACTTCGGAATCTGACATCATTTTTGCCGAATACTCCACGTGGCCTTGTTTAACCTGTGTTACTTGTTACATATTGTCTTATTAAACATATAAAATGCTGTCTTGTTTAGAATGTAAGTTTGCAAAGAAACATACATCAAATACAAATGACTAACTGATTATATCCAAGGTATAAGTGCCGTCAAAACCTGGCCGGAAGCAACAATAACAATACCTTCAAGACAATTACAAAACAATGGGTAAAAAGACACACCGATGGCGGCATATCCCTGTATATACTAGCATAGGCCACATATAGGAAAACCCCTTCCATCCACAAGGATCCCATGTACAGACAAATACCACATTATTTTAAATGAAGTTAGGCGATAGGAGGAGGAACAAAATGGCATTCAGCCTCAGTGTGTTAAACTTATGTCAACAAATACAAATACACACATAATCTTGTTTTATATATATATATATATATATATATATATATATATATATATATATATATATATATATATATATAACAATTTATCTTTATATCTGTTTTCAATATCTATTCGTCAGTGATGACCATTGTCTAACGGTCAGAAAATTAGCATTATTATGCCATAATGCATTACCCCCGATTTGTTATAATAATAATAATAATATATATTTAACAAAGCACCCTTACTAGCAGGAGCCATTCGAATGCGCTGTAAAAATAATATGTAATATAATAATATCCCAAATAATATATCTGTACAAACCCTGGAAGTGGTTTAAAAGATAATAATTAGTTATTTGTGAAAGTGACCTTGAATAGGT
>JAODUP010001255.1:20000-57500 GCA_025642065.1 Paralvinella palmiformis
GTTAGAGTTATATACAGATACAGCTAAATGATTTGTACAAAGTAGGAGTCAATAAATACTAACAGATCAGTTGTCGTCATACGTCTTTCAATATATGAACGAGTGCAGTCTTCTATTAGTAAATATGTAATTAGTCCATCATCATGAACTGTTTTCATAATAATAATGATAATAATGCATATTTAATAAAGCGCCCTTACTAGCAGGAGCCATTCAAAGGCACTCTACATATAATATGTAATATCATAATACGCCAACTAATATGTCTGTAAAAAAACATATAATGTTTTAAAAATAATAATAATTTATCTGTTTTTAGAAGTGATTAAAATGTTCAAGAGACGACGCATTTCTAATATCTGCCAACAACTTATTCCACAAAGTGGGGCTGCAACACTAAACACACAATCACCATATGACTTGAGCCGAGACACTGGCACCTGCAATAGTATCTGACTGGATGACCTGAGTTTTCGGGATGATTTTCTAATGGATACCAGTTCACACAGGTATTCTGGCGCCTTATCATTAATATATTTATAAATTATTAACAAATTCTTGAAATGGATACGCTGTCTAACAGGTAGCCAATGTTGTGTTTTAGAATTGGGGTGATATGATCATATTTTCTAGTATTTGTTACAATACGAAGCTGCACTATTCTGAATTCGCTGAAGGCGATTAATGTTATAATCAAATATGCCATATAACAGGGAGTTACAATAGGCTATACGAGATGTAACAAAGGCATCGATTACAGTTACAAGTGCTTCTTGTGTCAATAATATTTTTAAACAGTGGATGTTCTTAAGAAGATAGTAGGCATCTCGGCATATTGATGTGATATATTCATGTATGTTAATACATTGGTGGGAGAGTGGGATGTGGGAGAGAAGTGTCTATTGTACATCTTCTGTAAATTCTGAAATAACAAGATATTTTCTGTAAGTGATCTTCCTTCATATTCAGTCAGACTGTTTAACACTAATGATGAAATGAGCAGCTCGAGTATCTAGACATTGTCAAATTTAGTATGTATCTTGATTTATATAGTATCCAATTGAGTGTTACTATACAGAAAAATAATATACATTTACAAAATACCAACTTGAAGATCATCCTCATTACGTATCGATACATTTAAACCATCAGTTATTACAACATCACTAGGGATAATGTCAATTTATTTTTAAAGCCATTTTATTTAGATACATAGGCGTGGTAAATAATATAAACCTTTATTGTAAACTTACCTATGTATATGGTACAGTTTATGTTTTCAAGAAATATGATTAAATTCATATTCTATAGGGAGCAGCTGATATATAGTACGTTAATCAGTGTATTGTTTTATTTAGGGGTAATTAACCAATATTATACCATACAACTAATAATGTATGGTCACGCGTATTGATGTATTCCTCAACAATAGAACAGTTAGACCAAATACTGATATACGTTCCTTCTTCTAGTTCTGATCATCACACAAAGCATCAATAATCTTACAGATTAAGACTTAATATTTGATCAATCCTTTGCTTGTTCAGGACGATAACACAATATAACTATAAAAGGTTCATATTTCAATTTAGATGATACATTAACAATTAAAGTAAAACTACATTCACCAGTAGTCTGTCCATTGTTTTCAAAGAAATAAAGATAGTGGTGTTTACACCAAATTTAATTCGATAAACAATTATTTTGTGGCTGGTTATAATTAAATTATCACATTTAAAATTACTAATTAAACCTTAGTTCACCGTGTTGTGTACGCCAAGATGTAGAAAGAGTAACTCTTTTATGACCCTTAGACGTCGTTTGTTTAAAATTATACAATCAATGAAGGTAAATAATTACTGGTAACAAAACAAACTAACATATTAAAAATATATAATGATCTAAAGAAAGATAATCAAAATAAAACCTTCACATTTTGATCCCAATAAATATTCTATTAGAATTCATCTACCATTCTGTAGAATGTTGATGCTATACTTAAAAGGCAAACTGGTTAAAGAACCTTCTTACATGTGAACATTAAACTGAAGTTACCAATATAACATATATTCAGCATATTGTCTTTAGAATAGTTTATTTACACTACCTACTGTAAATACTCTGAGGAATATGTATATTTCTCCTTCAGGATTTCTGCAGACCCTCCCGGGATCTCCATGTCGATATGCCACGAATAAGGCATTACCATCGAATATGAAGTGATGCCAATGGTAATTTTGTCAATGGAGATAATATCTGGTAATAATTAGGCGTGGCTGATGTCATCCTTGTTCCATCAAGGGTCTTCTCAGTGTCACCTAAATGTCAGCTTTTGTTCATATATATATATATAACAATTTATGTAAGATGTATTGTTTAGCTTGGGTAGATAGTATTGTTAGCTCCCTTCTTCATACACTGACTTACTCATTCACTGCCTGATAACTTAACTAATTACCCACTCCTTCAATCTCTCAATCGCTCATTCGAATCCCGGCGTGGGTATATATTGAAGGTTGTTTCGTCTTTCACTTCGTCTCATTACCTTTGTAGGTCGCTCGGCCCATTTAGCCTACCTTGTGCACAAAAGTGGCAGTAAAACATCAATCATCATCATCCTCAATCACTCATTCACTCACTAGTTTACTTGATTCCTACTCACTCTCACACTTATACGTTCACCCATTAAACTCACTCACTCACTCGTGCACATATTTAATGAGTCATTCAATTTCTTATCGACTTATTAACTTGCTCATGTCCGCATGCATTCATTTGATCACCCGCCCACTCTTTCACTCACTCACGCACTAAAATTGTTCATTCTATCACTCTGTTATTCACGTCCTAACTCTCTCACGAACTGTACTAATAGCTCACCGAATAACTCCTTTATTCACTCTTGAAATGCTTTCCCCTCTGCATAGCAATGATTAGTTTCAAACACTAGCTTATTTCCAAATGAAATCATTATTTTCACTCAAATGTTAGTGAATACTGAAACCTTCACTCACATCGCGGTACTGAGATCTTACTTCAGCAATATTTATAAAGAGCATAAACTATTATTAAAAACCATCAAATCTATCGGCAACTGGCGATAAATATACTTAGTTTTTGTTCATGAGGCGTCGTAGAATAGATACTTAGTGGTTGTGTTGTTTCCAGTAAGATATGAAAGACTGCACGTTTTATCAACTGTCAGAGGTCAGCGATGTGATGAGACTACATTATAATAGAAAACGAAATGCATTTTATTGTCTTCGTGTTTCCCGATTGCCGTGATTAACGAAATATAAAGTTTATTTCAAGTTTTAATAAACAAATCTGTACTAATACCATAGAATACGGTCTATTTCTATTTTACCAACATTTAAGAGAAAGCATGTAACGGTTTCACTCAGATGCTGGTTCATTACTCTACAAAAAAGGGTTCATCATTGTGATGATGATTTATACATTTTAGCTACATAGAAAGTGATGATAGCAAAAGATAATTATAGATAAAATTCTCCCAAAACGACATGAATTGTAAACAAGGTGTCGCAACTGAAAACAGGAGATACAACTTTGTTTACGGTATTGGAATAATCTTGGACCATTGTAATCAGAAAGCAATTAGTTAGTGCTAAATTACAAACATTTCTACTACATTTATAAACAAAACTTACCATAAATTAAACAATCGCCCAAACAGATATCAGTATTTTAAACACATTTTAGGCTATCAACAAAACGATCACTCTAATGGCAGTACTTTAACCTACCGATAATCTTATACTAGATGTTGTAATACGATAACAAACATATATGAGATAGTGCTCTACAATAGGATGATGGCAGAACAAAATACCTACAGTTTCATATTGATTAAGGAAATAATGTATTAAAACAGCGAGTGATATATTCGTGTAAGTATTACTGTTGTACGGCAACTAACACTAACATTGTATAAAACACTAAGATAATACCCAACTCCTGTACTATGTGCACTATTAAACTCGATTATGTTCGGGGATATTGACGCTATAGAAATATGTTATTATTATTATTATTATTATTATTATTATTATTATTATTATCATTATTATTATCATTAGAGTAGTAGTAGTAGTAGTAGTCAGTAGCAGTAGTAGTAGTAGTAGTAGTAGTAGTAGTCAGTAGTAGCAGTAGTAGTTTCTAGGTAATAGTAGGCCCTTATGGCCTACCTATTGTAAGTTTCATCATAGGTAGTTATTAAGTCAATAATCAGTAGAGAGCTATAGACAATTAATAACGATAACGTTAGATCCCGAGTTGATTATCGTCAGTTACGAAATTGTTCTCAAACCCGTTTACTTTAAAGCCATCAGATTGTAATACAAATATTAGATCAATCAATTTGAGGTTTTCATCTGGTATAAGGATATTACGTCTCTATTCTATACACTTTAACGTGATCATTTGAAATACAGTGAGTGGTAGCCGATTGAATAAAGGAATATCATTTTACGTGCTTTCATCATTGTGAGTGGCTTCAAATAATTGTACATCATTATTATGATAGCATTCATTTTAGGACAGCAAATTTAGGATCATGTTCCTCCACTTAATAAAAGAATATTCGAGATGTCACCTATTTTCTATTGCTATTATAAAGGGTGTTCAGAGATTTCACTTCTTTGAAGCAATTTGATTGTCATGTTTAGTCGATAGCTAGGATTGGCAGTTTATCTCTCCCTGTCATGTTAATACAGGGGAGAATAGTCAACCGTTCTTTTGATTTGTTCCTGCGATGACACGAGCCTTGATTGCCAGCAGTTTGTAGAACAGTCAACTGTTGTCACTCTTAAAGATATCCTTTGGGTGAGACCTTTACTCAGTGAATGTGATCCTAGCCCATCACTCGGCCTATTCCTCTGTGACAACACCAGAATCTCAGGATAAAAAGAAATCAATTTTATAATCATCAAATGGTGTTGTTCTATAACGGAAGTAATTTGTTTTCGTTTAAAAAATGTGTATGTGTTTATGTGTGTATATAAGTGTGAGCTTCGAGTGTGTCTATTCCATGTGAGTGTGTTGGGTGAAGTTATATCCACAGAAAAACTCACATAGAAACAAATGTACACACACGCATACACACCCACATACGCGCGCGCACACACACACATACACACAAAGACACAGAAACATTCACACATATAAACACAGACAATTACACATGTCCATCTATGTATGTGTTTGTCCATATATATATATATATATCTGTGTATTCTTTCCTAACCCATACTAGTACTCGAACAATTGACATTAAATTAATAAGGCTTAATATAATTCCAATTGTCATGGTATTCTGAGCACGATTTGTATTTCGATTGCGAATGCTTTATTTATTAAAGCAGAAAATGGATATAAATATTTGTCATCCAAAAACCTTTTGATTGCATATCTCATCTAGTGACCCAAATACAAGAGAAGACCTCAGCTAAGAAAACATTCTTGTCAATCGAATTATATATCTTGTATGAAATACCTTTAGCTGAAACTGATTGTTTATGTAAAGTTACATTACTGTTAACAAAGAAATAATCAGACAGCCTGGAGATTACAAGATGTACGATTTTACCACGTCTGTGTATTATTTCTTGCACATCTTGCCTTTTATTAGTAGGATGTCAGCACGTTGTGTTGTATCTACATTGCTCTGACAATCCCATATTAAAGTACAATGAGATACGACGAAAAGATGATAGCGAAAGAGTCAACACACTCCGAATATTCTTTGAAAAACTCTGCACTTTTCATAACATTTTTCTTAGTTGAACGTAATTGGTATATAATAGATATACGAGAAATTATCCCCCCCCCCCCCAAACATATGGCATTACCGTCGTACGTATGTAAGGAGAGCAAAGGAACTTCAGTGTATTTCATGATCTATTCATTTATGCAATTATATAATAGGAAATAAGGGCAAAGGAAATTCTGTTAATTACACAGCAACAACACCAAAACTCAACCATTTCCAAAAGAGACCAGAAACCTGGATTTTAGGGTAAAAATCGCAATGAGCATTGCGTGATCGATTAAAAACACAATAATAAATATAATCAATTTTTACTAATATAAATTAAATATATATGATATAATGTGTAGTATACAATAGTTTCAACGATACGTCTTATCTTACAGCTGAATAATCCGAAAAATATTCCGGTGCCATTACACCCAGTACATGACATACTTCCAGATATTAATATAAGATTATATATCTTCTGATTTGGATCCTTATGGAACTGCTATCTGATTATGTACCTTGTTTGATAAATTATTGTCGGTTAGATAGATATCTTCCTGACCAGTGTTATGTTATTCCATGAATGCAACAATTTAATTTATCACATCAAACTCTTTGGAAATATGAAAGAAAAGAGCTCGAGTGAATTCCGGATCAAGTTTGGACAACCACTTTGCGTATTGTTTATGGATATAAATAATAAGATGAATTGTGGGATGTTTGGGTATACAATCTTAATTGGTGTTTAAGATGTATGTTTTTGGTATATTAATAACTTCATTAATTTCCATATACAAATATTTCAATCAATTTGGAAAACAGAGATATTACTGATTATATACAATAATACAACAAATGTACGGCTATCTAATGGAAATAAGTAGTGTTTCCATATTAAAAAGGCTATGTGTACTTATTAGATAGATTAAAATTGAAATCATTACATTGAAAAAAGGTTTAACACAACTAACTTGTAACTGTTTATATAAATATGATATCAAACATCGAATGTAGGTGTTACAGTAATTAAATCAGTATTACATTTTACGTTTTAGTTTCTTTGGTTTTGCTTTGGACACATTCTGTAATATGTGAATTATTACTGACACATACAGATATAGATAAATCAGTTTTAAAGCTACTTATAATTTAATTAATAATGAAATGTCTAACAGTAACCTAACAGTTTAGTTTAACGTAATTAATTACTGGATATGAGGATACAGTCAAAAATATATTTGTATTGTGACGATGCTAAGTTACTTACAATGTTTGATGATAATGACGATGATTGGTGTTTTACGGCCACTAAATAGACCGAGCGACCTCCAATGGTAATGAAGCGAAGTGAAAGATGAAACAACGTTCAGATATGCCCATTCCGAGATTCGAACACGGGTGGTAGTGATTTGTGGTCCAACGGGCTACCGATAGACCACGAAAAGACTCACACTATTTGACTTCATATACTTAATTGCAGGTAGAAATATCAAGATATTAGCTCAGTCCATTGACGTTTAGCTGGTTATTAGATTGTTTATTTGGTTTGAAGTTATTTTTGTATTGTTATAATGATGATACCACCATTATAAACCTATTAGTAAGATAAGTAATCTAAATAGTTCTCGCCGGTTATCAAAGTTAATATCACATAAATGTCCATATGTTGAATCGTGCCTGTAAACATTGATGTAAACAGGAAAAGGATAAAAAATTACTTTGATAAAATGGCAAAATCCGATTAATATAATCTCACCAATGTCATTCACGTCGTTTATTATGTATTATCTGCCAGGAGTATGACTTTTTGAAGGAATTCAACAGAAATATGTCAAAATTATACTCCCTTAAAATTAAATCTAGACATTTCCATTTATTCTTTATTAATAGGCTGAATAAGAAACAAGAGCATACACATTTAGGAAATATATCTCATTTGCCATTCAACACAACGGGACATAATTAGGCAACTTATTCCGACGCCTTGGAGCTGCTGCTCGTAAAGGTTGTCTAGGTACATTGCTGTGTAACATTTTAACACCGCTAAAAAAAGGTTAACAAGACTCATTTATCAGCAATCACATCGGTCTATGGGTTTGGATAAGACCACTGAGAAACCTACAGGAAGTCTGGTCAGGTGGACCAAACCTGGTTTTATATGTGCCACGTTGCATGTAAAGCAAAGTTCTGAACTAAATGTAGGCGGTTTGTTAGAGAGACAGCTAGATGATCCTAGCAAGATATCGAATAATATAAAGCCTTGATCCTATCTAAATGCAAAGATTG
Organism: Paralvinella palmiformis; assembly: GCA_025642065.1. Lineage (NCBI taxonomy): Eukaryota > Metazoa > Annelida > Polychaeta > Terebellida > Alvinellidae > Paralvinella > Paralvinella palmiformis. The sequence continues at coordinate 28,066 of JAODUP010001255.1, forward strand.
GGGAGAAAATGTATTCGGTGTGATCTTTAATTTTAGCATGTTGTTGTTGATCCAAATACTTATTTTTGTAATACAAATTTCAGTTGTAGATGATATTTCGTCGCATATATTTAATATCAGTTGTTTAGAATTCAAAATCATCGGCATAACAGTATTTAATAATGTTATTCCGTTTAATAATTTCATAAATCAGTTCATTGTGTATACTGTAATGATTTGATTATAAAACGGATGCAAAGTGCAGAATAATGAAGAGGAGCTTCTGGTGACATATTATCTGGAACTAAAACATGGAGATGTCTATGTGAGGTACGACTTGGCTATGGTTAAGACATTTCCCTTAATACCAAAATATATTGTTCAGGAGTGTTAGTAAGATCGGAAAATCGATCACATCAAAATATTCCGATAGTTTCATCAATGTTTCATCAAAGTTAAATAATCAGTAGACTGATAACGGTCATGGACGTATTCTATAAGTTATCTTCCTTATACCTCCCTATTACTTGTGCATTAAGTTTAAAGGTGAAAGGAAGTTTATATATGGGATGACAGTTCTTCATATTTTCAATATCCTCGCCATATCTCTTATGCTGCGGAATGATGGTCGCTGGTTTCAAACAAATCCACACATTTCTTTATAATCCTAGTTGATAGTGAACAAAAGTCAACTGACTTATTCAGACATTTGGCGATTATCTCATTGACCTTAAAGTCGGAAGCTATATAAAACATCTTGAGCATTATCCCTCTAAAGATAATGTCATATTTCATGGTTATATTGCATGTACCAAGTGTCATAGTCATATCATTAAAGATAATCGGTATTGTGAAGCTGATATAAAAGTCAAATAAAGATTACTGTATTATATCAGTATTATGTTAATTTACTATTCTTTTTCTGTAGCTAAAAATAATTATCTATATCATATTTTAGTAATATAGACAATGTAAGTATTGATATTCCAACTATTGTGTTATACATAAAACAGATGATAATATAGTTATTATATCAACATTATATAGGTTTGTCTAACACAACACAGAATATTATCATTGTAAATGATTTATGTGAGTGAACATATTTTTGAAGAACACCCCCTTTTGTTGTTAAGTAATGTTTCATAAAATTATCTACTTGCTACAAAATAAATCACTTTTAAATGTCTTTTACTTCAGCCGCTAATGACTGAATCAATGTGTGTGTGTGTGTATGTGTGTGTGCGTGTGTGTGTGTATGTGTGTGTGTGTGTGTGTGTTATCAAGGTGAGTTTTTCATTGCGATATCAGTATTCATTCAATGAAGCTAACATTGAGTTAAAATGAGATAAGCAAACGTATTATACTTACACATTTCAATATTAGAAAACGAAACACATGTTGTCATGAAATACGGCTTATAGAGGTCAAATCATCATGTCTTATTTCTCTCTGAAACAATATAATTGTTATCACCCAAATGACACAACACGGAATAAGTTTCACTAAAGTCATTTAAAATGTCAAACTACTCTCGTTGTGTTCATTTCGCTAAATAATAAAATCTCTAAGGAAACATTTTTATTCAGTTCCTTTCACCTACAAACACTTTAAGCGCAGAACAATATCTGTACATTCCTGACTAATTCATACCATTCATCGGAAAATTGATATTAGATTAATAAGGTTTAATATAATTCCAATTTTCACGGAATTCTCAACACGACTTTGATTTCGATTGTGAACGTTTTATTTGGCAGCAAATGAAAATGAATGTTTGTCATCTCAGAACCTTTTCATTGCAGAATTCATGAATAACACTGAGGCGCCTTCCATAATTTACTCGTTACCTTACCTAATACAACAAATGTACCTGCACAATTATCATGCATGTCATTTCTTCCACACGTTTGAGATACAGGAAGACAATAACCCAGAAAAGGTAATGGACAATAATAAATATTATTTGTGCTCATTTTGGTTAACGTCATTTAATATAAAAAATTATATAACATCTGTCAAACATCTTGTTTTCTAAATTAGGATGATGGATAATCATTATGTCTTTATAAATATTTGGAAAAATAACAAGGTATATGCTACACATATTGTTTATAGGTCACTACATTACGTTAATATTCTTTACAATAATAATAACATTAAGGTAATTATGCAATTCCTTTTTTTCACAAAATATATTATCTCCATTTCCGAGTCACTTTATAGTACATCCATCATTTATAATATATTATCAGATAAACAAGTGTAGATTTATTCTAGCAGATGATGATGTGGGTTTAGTAAATCTTATTTTAAAGATTAACCTGACAAATCCAACACTAATATATTTTTGCTTATATTCATAGAGCATTCTCCAGATTTCTATTTGTGTATAACTGTCCTGAAATATTCATTAGAGACGAGATTTGTATCAAACAACAATCTAAGCTGTACTCAACGTATCTCTAAAGCTAAGTTGTTTTGAATATATATTCAGTACATTTAAGAATATTTTATTTACAAAATAACATCAGTAACTACACATTAATCAGTAAGATACAATTAACTCTGATTGCATGTTAAATATCAAACAACAATTTTGAAATTACCTTGGCTTTTAAAATGTATGAGATATTCTCCTTTAAACAAATTTATTTGAAACTGTTATGAAAATATAATATTTAATTAATTTTACTCTATTATTTTAATTGTTTCACAAAATGATTATTGTGTTAATCGATAAGATTATAAAGTTGAATCCCTCAAAGATAAGACAATTTAGTAAACAACAAGTAACACAATTACAAACTAATAAACATATAAGAATTTTGAGATATGTATTTAATATTCAATTTCCAAATGATAAAGCTTGATTCTTGTAACAGAAAGATAGGTATATGTGTATTGCTGTTCCAGATCAAATAAATAATTGTAACGTCTGCACATGATACTTTTATACTGATAATGATAATGATTACTTTGTTAAGTAAAATATAATCATCAGTGTTACAATAATAAATCACCAACACAAAATAACAGAAGTATTAAATAAATGTACTCCTCTCAGAATCAATTAATCAGAACCATGTCCAAGTAGCAATGACAGTATACATAAATAAAGTCTATTCCATCAAACTGATACACGGCTAAATATACTTTCTTCGGGGTGTCCCAAAATAAATTCAGTTTTAAATTGTACCAATACCATTGTATTCAGCTTCGGTGTATACGTGTTGATTGAATAAACGAGTCATTCATTAGCAAAGGTCGAGTCCATGCACTTGACGTAACCACTCCTTAATCAAACATATCTGTATTTAATCATTACTAGCAGGAATCATTCCAATACGATAATACACCAAATACTAATATAAAAGATAATTATTATTTATCTGTGAAAGCAACCTTCAACAGGTGTGTTGTTTTTAGAACGGATTTAAAATGTATAAGACACGAAGCATTTATAATATATGTCGGCAATCTATTCCACAAAGTGTGGGCTGCAACACTGAATGCACAATTACCATATGATTTGAGCCGAGGCACAAGCACATGAAATAGAATCTGACCAGATGACCTGAGTTCTGGGGATGATTTTCTAATGAACACCAGTTTACACAGGTATTCAAGTTTGATGACATTGAAAAATCTATAAGTTGTTAGTAAGATTTTGAAAGGGAAATGCTTTCTAACCGCTGGCCAATGTAGTTTTTGAAGAATTTAGGATGATTTTATCATATTGTTGAGTATTTGTCACGATGCGAGCTGCACTATTCTGAAATAGCCGAAGGCAATTGATGTGATATTCAGATATGCCATATAAGAGGGAGTTATAGGGAGTTACTGTTTATTGTGTCAAGAACGTTTTTAAACAATGAATGTTCTTAAGATGAAATTAGTCAGTTCCACATATTAATGTAACATGTTTATACGTGTTTATACATTAGCCAATGCCAATGAAAAACTTTTTGAACTGTCTGACTTGTTTCACTTGTTAATGTTGTTAAAATAGGACAACATACAGAAAAGCAGGACAAATGTACAGGCAGGGAACCTACAGATTACCCAAAAATTACCCAAACACATTTTGCGCACGAATGACTCAAAATCAATACTAGAACCACAAAAAGCGTACGGTGCTTGCAAAACAGTACAAAATACAACAAAATGTTATGAAATGACTGGGCACCGTTAATTCCAGTATACGTTCCGTTTGGTACCGATGGGTATATAATAAAATACGGAAAAATGGAGATCGATGATTGTTCAATGGTATCTTTGGGGACATTTAGACGGACGTCATAGTGACAATCGTTGAACTGGCAACATCACATGTCAGTCAAACAGACGTGTCCGACTTTTTGTTTCCGTAACCCTGTATTAGCCAAGGATTTCTTGATCAGATATAAGATATTAAAATTCGAATCGGTCCAAAAAATGCCTAAATTCTCTCGGGCAATAAAACACAGCATCTTCGAGACGAACTTAGTTAGTTATATATTCAGCACTTTCATACTTATTAGTTAACTTCTAGAAAAAATAAATACCATTTACTATTCATTATACGATTGCGTCATCGTAAATATATTATTCACCGTTTAAACAATGAATCTATTCGAATCAGTTGTGGCTAAATGACTGATGTAATTATATTAGGTTGGGTATAATAAGGTATAATATTTACGTCATGGCAATATATTTAATGTGGACAAACGTTAGAATTAAAAGGATTGGTGTGAAAACGATATTTTCCTGAATAAGGTATTCTTTCACGAAAGCATACACTTTGTTTTAAATTATGTTTCTGTGCCGCGTACATTAGCTATTAGCCATTCATTATATGTTGGTGAAGGTAATAATATCTGATTAAAGCCATCAGATTAATATTACAAATGTGGTTTGAAATCTATTATGAGTACAGGGTTCTAGGCATATGTACGTGTGTGTGTTTTCTTAATATATTTGTTCTTTGAACGTTCATGCTGATATATGTGATCTCCTAATGATATTATTTAGTTTAGTCATTAATTTGTATTATTTCACTTCCATGTATATATCTGTCCCTTAATTAAAAAGAGGAAGAGATTGTGTCTTTCTATCAATGGTGTCAAAACTGAATAAGAGTACTCTTTTTCTACTTCTTAATACAGGTTAAGATAGTAGGTACTAATATTTGTATATATTACAATATGTCAAAATAAAGGTGTTAGTATTTACTTGGTCTGTGTATCAAGAGTGTATAATTGATTCATTTATCGATGTCATATCATGCGAATAATCCAGATCATGTTAGCATGTCTTTTTAACGCAATCAAAACGATATCATGTAGCAACAAAACCACAATCATGTAACAACAAAACCACAATCATGTAACAACAAAACCACAATCATGTAACAACAAAACCACAATCATGTAACAACAAAACCACAATCATGTAACAATACAAATCATGAACAAAAACCACAATCATGTAACAACAAAACCACAAATAACCTAAAAACTAGCGAGAGGATTTCTGACATTACCATTTCAATGGATCTCTGTCATCTTTGTATTAAGAGCGACGAAATATCTGGTTTCCATCAACACCACAATTTTATGATGATCTATCTGTGTCCGTATATCTCTCTCTCTCTCTCTCTCTTTATATATATATATATATATATATATATATATATATATATATATATATATATATATATATATATATTATATTTAGTTATCAGAGGCATTTATCAACATTAACTAAGTCTCCACAAATATCACGTTTGTAGTGTATTTGTCACGTATGTAGATGTGTTATTCACCAAGGACAATAAACTGGTTAACCGAATAAAGTCAGTTACTACAATACTACATTCCTCAATGCAATACATAATATTGGATTCGATCAACTACACCATTGTTGTGAGGTTACGTCGGTACTATAACATGTTCACTGTATTAGTTGTATGTATCACTATATTTCATATTCGATGTGCTAAACTATAATATTTTACTTAAGAAAATTAATAACTATGATATTCGTGGCATAGGCCATGATTGGTTTGAAAATTATCTATCTGATCGACAACAATTTATTGAGGTTGATGGAAAGTATCTGAATTGGAGTTCTACAAGGGTTTATTCTTGGCCCATTGCTATATCGTTTGTATGTAAATGACATAGGAAACTCGTCCACGGGGAATATTTTATCTTTTGCTAACGACATAATATTGTATACGTAAAATTCAAATTTCAATGAATTATATAAAAATGCTAATGTGCAAGTCAATGATTTATATCAATGGTTCTGCTCTAATAATTATCTCCTAATTCCAAGAAAACCAAATACATTTTACTGAGACCTAAAGACAGAACAGATAAAGTGCCCTCTCTTTGATAACCCGCCACAGCGAGTTCAGAACTGTGCTACATGTCTGGTGACACCCACTCGCAAAAGGAACATATAACACCAGTTTTGTTCCAGCTACACTGGTTTCCTGTACGTTTCAGATCATTAAACAATATCCTGTTTCTTACGTTCAAAGTACTGAATGGAATAGCACCAATGTATCTAAGCGATCGGATCGAAAAATATACACCAGTGAGAATGATCCAATCTGAGTCCTATTCACTTTTGAGGGTACCAAGAAGCCATACAACAATGTACGGAGAGAGTTCCTTCCGAGCATCAGCTCCCAGACTGTGGAACGAGTTGCCAAACAATATTAAACACGCAACAAATAAAGACATATTTTGTAAGGTTCTTAAAATCCATTTATTTAAATTGGCGTATTTATAATATTAAACCAGTTTATTATGTATAACATGTATTTGATTTATATGAGCTCAGAACATGTTTTAATTTTATTTTAAATGATAAGCGCCTTAGAACAAATTTGGCTGAATATGGCGCTATATAAAATACTATTGTTATTGTTATTGTTATTATTATTATTATTATTATTATTATTATTAATATTATTATTATTATTATTGTTATTATTATTATTTTTAAGACATTTCACATTATTCGATTAAAAGAGTCAATGCAGAACTTGATATAATCGGAAATAACTGTAACGAACGGTCAACCAAATTTTTGGGAATGCACATCGATGAAAATGTGGCACAGAAACAGCACATTACTGACGTAAAAAGGAAAGTATCAATTGTATTATTCTATATTAAACAAATCAAACATGTGCTGCGACCATATACCTTGATGACTTCATCAACATCTATCTTATAGTATTACGGTATAGGGTAATACAGAACAAAACGTATTTAGACCACAAACATTTGTACAGAAAATGGCAATACGTGTCTATTTTATTACACTATTATCTAGATGTTGTGAAATGTGAAAATACGAGATGTTCTTATGTCATTTTAATTGAAACAGGATCAATGTGTTTCTGTAATATAGCCGTTTTGTCAATATGGTGTCACTTTACTTGTCATGATTGGTCTCCTCTGCAATGCATTATCCTTTTTCTTTGTATACTATTGACAATTGATATTATCTCATTCCTGGTTCTCTCTCCTGGAATTTTCACAGAATCTTGTGGTATATGTATCTCATAGTAACGTTTTTCTATGATAATCCCTACGTATCTTCGCATCGGAAATCTACTTAAATCTACTGTTCTCGCTTGTAGGCTAAGTAGATTCCGCGAATAGTCGTTTGTAAAAGGCATAATTTGACACCATTATTAGACAATAACTTGCGAAGCTGGGTTTGCTTTTAGCTATTTGAACCTTGAATAAAGCGGAGGTCATCATCTGTAGTGACGAAATATTCTGATGTAATCATATATATGTGGGGGGTGTATGTCTGTCGGTCGGTCTGTCTGTATGTCTGTGTGTGCATATATCTTATGAGAGAGAGATAGAGAGAGAGACAGAGAGGGGGGGGGGTTGTTACCCAGTTTACAACTACCAAAGACATTCACAGCCATCGCTGTTCACTTGCCACTCCTTATCCTTCCCAAATGACATATTTAACCTGAGATTTATTCATTCCCGTTCTATGTTTCATTGCTAGGAAATTAATCATAATTTATTTTAAATAATTGTTTTAAGATATATTTTTATTATTATATTTTGTACAGCTTCCTTCACATGCTCAGTTCATTAGCTACTTTGCTACCATAACTATCACTAGATTGGTCTTATTGTTTTTGTTTACATTTTCACCATTGTGTCCTCGAGGAGGAATATATTACTTACATTTGATTCCATTTTATGTGGTATATAAGAACATGAATATTGATGGCTTTTCGTGTATCAAACTAGTTACATAATGATTATGTTAGAATCTATATATGATATCCCCTTACAACTGACAGTGTTTGTTGACATTTTCTTATTTACTGACTATTGTGTACCTTGTATCGTTTTAGATATAATCCTCAATGAGTAGATTTGATGTTAATCTGTTGTCAACAATTCGGGATTGTCAATGTGACACAACTCTCACGATAAAGTGGAACATTTTAATTTTTTCCTCTGTAATGCATTTAGATATTTCTTTAGAACGGCGTATTAAGAATGCACCTAAATGGACCTTAGAGAAATAATACTATTTTGGATAAATCGAACACTGTCGCCAAATTACTATCCTAGAAATTACTTTGTTGTGTTTCAAAATCAGATTTCAAAGTGTCTAAAAATCGTTTATTTAAAAATATACAGCTTTAATTTGTGGCAATAAATGTTTGCACTAACCTATTTTTTTATTTTTGTCCTGGATTAGTGTAAATAGTACCAAAGGATATCCACGCAGGATATACAGCAGTATTGTGCATCATGAAGATTGAGATAAATTCCAATGATCTTACCTGTGTTTATTCAATATTATGTTACGTGTAACTAAGGTTAGTGATGAGTCAATTTAGTGAAAGACACTAAACACAGGAACTCGTGGACATATTTAGAATGTAATATAAAGTAGAGATAATTACATTTGTAAGCTATGAACATCACACCGCCTTAATGCGCAAGAGGTAGTTATAGTCTATATACAAAGTCAGCTTATTTGTACTTTGAATATATAATGAAACTGGAAGCACTAAACCCAAATGTGTGCAAGCATTTTCTATAACGACACCATATACTGAGCTCGGTAGTCGTTTTTATCTAGCTATATGACAGCTGCTAGCGAAGTTAGGGAAACCTACAGGTAGATTACCAAGAGGAAGATACATATCAATATCTGATATGTGTCTTCCCTAACTGAAAGAAGTATCTTCATTGAACATATCACCACAGGATACACTCCTGAGAATAGAACATATGCTTTCAGTACCGAGATAGTGCCATTTATAATTGTAGATCAGGAATATTTCTTCAATATAAACACATTATGGAACAATTGAAGCCACAAACATTATGTCTGGAAATACATTCCAGCAACAATCTATACTGCCTCTAATACCTTCGGTAGCCCAGTCGAAAAGCGTCAGAATAACACCCCCTCCCCAATTTTAAATTCGAAGCGTTCTTTTTTAAAGTGGTCAGAGGATCTCGAAATACAAGCTATTAAATATTTAGGTGTTCTTCCCGTAAGTCAGATATAATCTGTTTTAAAACATGTGCAAAATACCAAGGTGTGTACGAATATCCCATCATTGCTAGAAATGACATGTATTGATAACTAAACACAGTTTATTAGATGACATATATAAAGAGAGATAGAGTTTATCAGATGACAGAGTAACCAAAAGCCATGATAAATAAACAAGTTATCTATGTTTAAAATCCACATCATGAGACTATATTGGTAATTGTTCTTAATGATGATGATGATGATGACATATGTCCAGAGCAGTAGATACAAAACAGTCTGTTGTATTTCTGGCTAAAGTTACAAACCTTTTTCGTTAAATTAGAAATCCTTCCCTTAAATTCGGCCTAATAGTGCTGCATACATAATTATAATCCATATTCCTGAAGTACATCTTACAATTAACATATCTAATAACGGTGTTCGTGGATGAATGTAGCTATCAAGCGATATACATGTAACTAGTTATATAAACTGCCTGTATCCACCTAAACTAGCAATGTAAAAAACCAACGTGTTATCCTTCAAATATCAAAGATAAATATACATTGGTTAAATATTATGTAAACAATCCGGTACCGTATCATACACACAAAACATGTTATACATTGAAACCATTTAAAATGACAAGATCTCTGGTGTTAGTTAATGGTCAATTTCCAAAAACTAAATCGAAAATAAATGTTATAAAACAAAATCTCCATATTGGATCTATGGAAATTAAATTACATTTACACCTTTAACATTAATAACATAACTTCACTAACCCTTAATATATGTCCAAAATGCTTGTCATGTGGAAATCTAGCAGCCATCTTGAAATTAAATAATTTAGGTATATTTTTCTAACGTGCACTCTGGTATAGAGACAATTATTAAAATCCAGTTTGAAGAACTCAATTCTCTTACAATGTATGGTGGTTAGATATCCAAATCCCTAGATTAAAAAGACTAATTATGGCTGCTGGCGATGAGCTGTCACATTTAATTATCTGCCTCAGTAAAATTTGACTGTTTATTATTTAGTGGAAAATCAGTTGTAATTTTCAATCCTGTTTATTTTAACAGTTTTCTTAGGCTGATTATATTGTTTGTGTTATGTATTTTTCCTTTAATTTTAATACGTTTTTGTTCATCTAATGTGATGTAGTATCATTTCATCCCTGTTTCATTAATATCTGACTGTATATTTTCCATGGTAACTCTTGCTAAATATGTCTTTAAGTCTTATCGCTTCATAAACGACACGGTGCGTTTTGTTTCCCTTTTGTTTAAGCCATTTAATAATTTTAGTTAATTTCATGTTTCATTAAGTAATTGAATTTGGCTTCAATATTGTTCAGTAAATAAATGGAATGATGATTCAAGAGCAGCAGTAAAATATCGTAATAAAACAAATAATCAACAAATATCTATTAAGAAAGATTATAATGGCGAAAAGAGGATTGTCTGAGAAGACATCCGCAACTGATCCTTATAAAAAATGGAAAAACAATTATTTATTACATCCCCCAACTTAAACTATGTACTTTATACTGTCTTAATTTACATGAAAAATTACATAATAATGTATAAGATTCATGTAAATGGTTAAATATTAAAATTACAAGTAATCAAAATATAAATTGGTGTATGTTTACTCTATAAACGAAACAAGCAAAAATAAATAGTTCTCTTTATATTATCACTGTGTTTAATCTAAAGAAATATGACATTTCAATCTATTTATTTCCCACCTGAAATACGTTGACCAATTAGTTAATTACTATATTTCAAAATGTGTTAAATAGTAAAAGTTCATATTTCTACTTCCACTATAGACCTTCGATAAAATTATGTTATAATTACTCTAATATCATGGTTCCATTTGCACTTTTTAAATAATTTAATATTTATTGTTATTATTATTATCATCAAAATCATCACTTTTATCATTAGTATCATCATTATCAACCTCATTCTAATCATCAGCTTCATTTGTATCACAACATAGTAATAGTAAGAGTATTAACAATGGGAAGAGTAATAGTAGTAGTAGTAGTAGCAGCAACAGTGGTAGTACTAGTGGTAACAGTAGTAGTAGTAGTAGTAGTAGTAGTAGTAGTAGTAGTAGTAGTAGTAGTAGTAGTAGTAGTAGTAGTAGTAGTAGTAGTAGCTAGCTAGCTAGCTAGCAGCAGCAGCAGCAGCAGCAGCAGCAGCAGCAGCAGCAGCAGCAGCAGTAGCAGTAGCAGCAGCAGCAGCAGCAGCAGCAGCAGCAGCAGCAGCAGCAGCAGGCAGCAGCAGCAGAGCAGAGCAGCAGCAGTAGGAGGCAGCAGAGAGCAGCAGCAGCAGCAGATGCAGAGCAGCAGAGCAGCAGCAGCAGCAGCAGCAGCAGCAGCAGCAGTAGCAGCAGCAGTAGAGGAGTAGAGTAGTAGTAGTAGTAGTAGTAGTAGTAGTAGGGTAGTAGTAGTAGTAGTAGTAGGGGTAGTAGTAATAGTAGTAGTAGCAGTAGTAGTAGCAGTAGTAGTAGCAGTAGTAGTATTAGTAGTAGTAGTAGTAAGAGTAGTAGTAGTAGTGGTAGTAGTGGTAGTAGTAGTAGTAGTAGTATTAGCGAAAGTAGCATAAGAAGTAACAGTAGTTATAATAGAAGTAGTAGTAGTTAATGATGTATTTGGGGTTTTGTTACTAGTATTATTATTTTTCAAGCAATTGTTTTGATTATTTCGATATAAAAACAGGTGTATACTAGCAACAATTGAAGTCAATTCTAATTAATCCGTCCTTTTTCTAGATCAGTCACTTTGGTAAAGCCCTACTCTAATATGAAACTCGTAAATTTCGTTAATTGAACTAAATATATGTTTGTGGTTAACTTAAAACAATTTTTGTATTGTTTTATTTCATTTTAGTTTTCTAATAAATAATCACTGCTGAGGTAGCCATGGAATGTCTGGTAATTTTAACCAACCATCTAAGGAGGTATACGACACTTTTGGAAAAATTATATCTGTCTTGTTTTATTTAAACTTACTCTTATGTGTACACTAAAATAGAGGAACCTCGTAGTAATATCCCGTTCATTAGAATCCTGATCTACTTTTATTTGTCGAATATTGATCCATTTCGTTAAGAATTGACTAAGAGAATGACATTAAGTTATTGGAATGTTAGCAACTATCATAGCTTCGGGGTAAAAACGCATAAGTGTTATGGAATGACAGGATCTGAAATTTATTATATTTATATGCCATTAATAATACTTAACAAACTCGAAAACTAATGAAAACACAAGAGCTACTTTAAAGAGTTTCCAATAACATTTGCTAACAGCGATATAAACAAGACTAATTTAAGAAATAAGATGGAATGTAATGCAAATATATTTAGTGCATTAATATTAGTAGAACTTTCTTTTCTTTGTTTAATGATTAAGGAACTGAAACGTTACACAATGAGCTGAATGAAAATATTTGGTGTTTTATAATATCATTTATTATCTACTTACATCAGTTACTACTAATTAGTTTGTTAAGGGGCAATATTATTTTGGTGTGGGAAAAGAAATCTCGTATTAACAATAATTATTTGTTTGTCTCGTGAATATATTTATGATACTGCTACAAATGTTCTTCTAGAAAAGTGATCATTTTCTGATGGAACATACCAGAAGGAAGCCATTTATCTAAATTATCATCATTAAAATACTCATCTTTACTATGTACTACTAGTCTTTACTACTACTTACTACTACTCTATACTACTACTATTACATTACTACTACTGATTACTACTACTACTACTACTACTACTACTACTACTACTACTGATACTACTACTACTACTATTACTACTACTACTACTACTACTACTACTACTACTACTACTACTACTACTACTACTACTACTACTACTACTCCCTTACTACTACTACTACTACTACTACTACTATTACTACTACTATTTTATTATTATTGTTGTTATTGTTGTTGTTGTTGCTTTGTTGTTGTTGTTATTGTTGTTGATGTTATTGTTGTTGTGTTGTCATTGTTGGTTGTATTGTTGTTATTGTAGTTGTTATTATTATTGTTGTTGTTGTTATGGTTTTTGTTTTTGTTGTTGTCGCTGTTGTTGTTGTAGTTGTCGTCGGTGTTATTGTTGTTATTGTTGTTACTGTTGTTATTGTTGTTATTGATGTTGTTATTGTTGTTATTGATGTTGTTATTGTTGTCGTTATTGTTGTTATTGTTGATGTTGTTGTTATTATTGTTGTTATTGTTGTTATTGTTGTTGTTATAGTTGTTGTTATTGTTGTTGTTGTTGTTATTGTTATTTTTGTTGTTGTTGTTTTTATTTTTGTTGTTATTGTTGTTGTTGTTTTGTTGTTTTTATTGTTGTTGTTATTATTGTTGTTATTGTTGTTGTTATTGTTGTTGTTGTTTTTTGTTATTCATGTTGTTGTTGTTTGTTATTGTTGGTGTTATTGTTGTTATTGTAGTTGTTATTATTATTGTTGTTGTTGTTATTGTTGTTGTTTTTAGTTTATATAAATTAATTTGAATTAATAATTATCATACGATGTTGTTGTTGTTATTGTTGTTGTTATTGTTGTTATTGATGTTGTTATTGTTGTTATTGATGTTGTTATTGTTGTCGTTATTGTTGTTATTGTTGTTAGTGTTAGTGTTGTACTTTAAATGATCAAAACACTATCTTATCTACCATGGTTCATCTTCTATGTTCCGCTGTCGCTGCGAAGAACGAAAACAGGTTAAGGGTTGGGTAGGTGGTGCTCATAGCCTGTACTGGGCACAACATACTCTCGATACTCCTCGTGCTAATGGAATCTTTAATCATCTCTCCTGGAACTGGAGATATCGCCTCATTTATTCCACTGTGAGAGGAGTTGTTTGGTTGTACCAGATCAGAATACACACAGAGACCACCCAGACCTTAGCTGACTGGCGCACTATGGCCTACATCAAATACATCTTCGTTACCCTAAACACGATCTATCAGGCCATAATATTACGAGCCTTAGTGTTAGAGTACTTAGAGTTAATAAAGCTCCGGTTGTTGCCGACTAGCTTGTGTTTGCGTTGTGTGCCTTAAGGGTAATTAACCTGGTTAATTTTGTTTAAAGCAGCAACTCGGAATTCGCCCTCGGGACTGTAGTTAAACGTCTCCAGGTCGCCCAGTACACACGTGACATGATCCAGGATTAGCATCCCTGTGTATGTCAGAGATCTTAGACCAATCGAGTCGCAGTAAAGTAGCACAGTCAGCGCAGTCTTAAATTCCCCTGACTCTCTTGATCCATTTTAGAATGTGTGCTCCCCTTTAGTTTGCTTACATATACATTTCTTTTAATTTATCTGACAAGTCAAAGGACAACCATTGACAATATCTTATTAAATATATATGCATAATCATTATGTCGCGATAAGGCGGGGGGGTCGTAGATATTAAATTATTTGTGACTATCATAATTTGATTACTTTGGTATTATTATAATATTATGCAATCATCATATTGCGCCGAGCAAACATTAGTTGTAATTATGAGCTATAGTGTTAGGTTAATTATAATTAATAAAGCTCAGGTTTCTGCCAACTATCGTCTTAATCCGCAGTCTTTTATCGTAGAAGCGGGTTGAGAGTGAATCACCACCTAGCACATATTTTATCCAACAAACAGTATAATTATATTCTCATAGTGGGATGACCCGGTAGGCCTTGGCTAAATCACAGTTTAATAAAAAATCCTTGTGGTGTGATACTATATATGGCCTTTGTAAGCTTTGATACAAAAATAATCTGGATGCAAGAAATCATTAGCTGCTGTCCCCTGTAGCCGTGATGTGTCAGGCAACAAGCGCATAGCCTTTGTTGAACTTTTATGGATCGTCCCCAAGCGCTAAAGTGATACTTGGTTTATCCTCAGTAAGTACATAATGCCTACGTACTATTTCGGATATAATCTATTTCTCCGCCAAAGATTTGAACTTCTCCCGAGTAACCGAACGATAATTTCCAATATCCACTGTGTGATCACGTTGATCAAATTCCTGGGAATGATGTACGAAATAGAAGGCTTCCTGGATTTATATTTCAGTGGGAATTCCTTTTCCGTGGCTCATACTTTAGCCTATGTGAATTGGGTATGATATTTAATAGTCTTTTGTCAATGATTGTGTTCACATGTTTGGGTTTCTTAAGTCGGCATTCATCATCAAACGGGCAATAGCCACGTGCTTTGAACCGTTTCTATCTGGAAGAGTGTATCTGCCCGGGGCTTTGTTGTACCTACTTGACCCTTGGTGTCCTTTCTGTCCTAGGCTATACTGCACTGGAAGTAGGGCTGTTCGTTGCTATTTTGGTCCGCCAGGAAACATAGTTTCATATACATGTATCTGTTGGGGGGGGGGGCATTTCTCACACAAATCAATGTTCAGTCTTTAATCCTCAGTAATAATGATCGTATTCGAGAATATTTTCCCAAACATACTTGTTGGCGCATTCATAGAATTTATCAATATATGCTAATTAGTATTCTACATGATCTTGGGGTAGGCCTCCTTTGGCTAACATGACATTGAGGACCAAACAGTTTGCCGTTCCTCATTCTCCGATCATGATATCTGAATGAGGATGATCATCATCTGTTTTCAAAACCAAGTTTTCCTGATCCCCTCCTGTCGACAGGATTATTTCTCTTGATTTCTCGGCTTTTTTTAAATATTTTCGGTGAGAATGTCAGTTATATGGAACGGGTTATTCCTTGAAGCTTTGATAGTTAATATGGCTCCAGGGTCAAACAGGAGTTCATCGCGTTTGTTCGAGTTTTAGCGGGTTCCACTAAACATATCGTCAAACATCTTACCAACTTGTAGTAAATCTTGGTCTTTCCTATCGTCTGAAGGGGGGGGGGGGGGTGAAGGGGGCTGTGGCACTAGGATTACCACAAAAAGTATACAACCCGACGTCTTCAATCGTCTGCTGTTTCGCGGGTATCTCCTCCTGAATTTTAGTTGGTGATGGTTGAGTAGTAAATTCTAGAACTGTCACTTTAAGCAGTTTGAGCTGCCCCATGGGTAAGGGCATAGTGACAATGTCTCTCTCCCAATTTAGTTCAAGAGTTCTTATCTCAACCAGCTCCTCAGACATAATAAATTTAACTGATTTTCGATTTAGTCCAGGTTTCTCAGCCCATTCATCAACGGTCTAGGCTTCAGACTCTAATTCCTGCATTGTAAGTATTCCAGATAGAACTTGTAGTGCGACTTTCCAAGAGCACTCTAAATGATTTAAAGCAGCACAACTCGACGACTGTCTTACTTTACTTCAGCCCATTCACACAAACAGGGACGCTAACTGTGGATCATGAGAGATGTGTGCGGGGCGACCTGGAGACGTTTAAATACTGTCTAAAGGGTGAAAACTTGCTACCTTAAATTAATTAACAATGTTAATTAACCATAATAATAAATAGAAGAAAAAGAAAGAGAAAATAGCAATAAGATTTAAACAAGAAACGATAAATGGATGCTTGTTTGGAATATTTCTTATAAATAATTCCTTATTTTCAGTATTGTATGACAACTCTGAAATACTCCATATATAAGATTAAACTGTCTTTTGTCATTATTTAGAATTTGGAAGCATACGACATTATTATAATAGGTCACCTGTCATCATGTTATGACATTCGCTGAGCCTCTTCATTCTTTGACCAATCTTTTACGGAGTTTCACGAAGGAGTAATTATTGTGGTTACTTCTGTTTATTACATTTGGATGACCCATGACCCATTTATAGCATCATGTGGATAAAAGTCAATCAATCAATCAATTTTATTTCAGAACTACATACCACACCATAAGAACTAAATTATGTATACAAGATCGATATCATAGTTAATAGTATAAGTCCCATGTTCTGAAATACAGTCATTTATATCATAATATCAACAGTATTGTATTACTTGTCTAATATTATCTCACAGTTTAATAGTATTCCATATCTTAGACACAAACCAGTAAATATAATATTGCACATAAGTTTAAACAGGATAAAACACCTTCGACATTTGGTCGCATTCGGCTACAATGAAACATCTATCCACTCACATTCCTCAGCCAGCAATATTTGTATATCTGTATTTGAGTGATGTTGACAAAAGATTCCACATTCCATTTATTTTATCTTGTTTGATAATAATATTTCTTTAACTACTAATATTATAAATTAAATATTATGTTATCCTTTTATCATTCATCTCAATGGACTTACTAATTAATTAGTAGATCAGATACATATCATTGGCTATCAGCAGAATTTATCTCAGAATGGATCTCATAGAGAAAGAGATCATAAATGTTAATTGATACAAGTTAGCTCGATCCTATATGACTATCTTAACTGTACCGAACGATGGACGAGAAGTCGCCAAATAAAACACAACATCCATTGTTACAGCAACATCAGCACCAACAATTACAATACAACATCCATTGTTACAGCAACATCAGCACCAACAATTACAATATTAGAGTAGTAGTTATCTAATAACAATTATTAATTATTTAGATGAATGTATTCCAAACAAACATTTTCTTCTTTATTTTATTGATAAAATCAAAGAAGTGATAAATCTGTTTGATAGAGAAAAGGGATAGATAAAAATCTGCTGCCATTTAACATCATGTTTAACAAAAAACAAAACAAATCAAAGCTGGCAAGTCAAATAAAACTCTTTCTAAATCAGATAAGAGATGTCTCATTTCAGCGGATGTAGAAAGGCAAGTAAAATTAAATCTCATGGATAATAAAATGAATAGGAATTGGAGATAATATAGAATACTACTTTATATCATGGAACAGCGACTAGTTTCTCTCTCTTGCAGTTTCTATTATCACATAATAATGTATATATAATATGTGTTTTTTTTATATTTCTTAGTGCATACAGCTTTTGTACATAGAACTATATCACTAACCAGTAATAATATTAAGACAACTAGAGTCTCAAAATGGCTAGAAGTAAACCCGTAAACTAGTTAAAACGTTAAAAGTTTATTTTAATTAAATCTATTTAATGACATCGTTTATATTGATAACATCCCCCCCCCATCTCTCTCTCTCTCACTCACATATATATTCACACGAATATTTTACCATGGACACACAAGGTTGTTTCATCTTTGACTTCGCTTCATTACCTTTGGAGGTCGCTCGGCCCATTTAGCCTACCATGTGGCCGTAAAACATCAATCATCATCATTATCATCATCATAGATGAGATAACATTTGCTGATGGTCCTATTGTTACACTCAAATATTGACGTAATAACTGCTCCCAAGAAAAACGCTCTAATAATTTAACATTCCGTCTGCTGTCCATTATTCAAATCGCATCAAAGTTGTTTTAGAAGCTTTCATCTTTTGTAGATCTGGCGCAAGACATTATAGTTTGTAACTGCCGGAACCAGGATAGGTGATTTTTTATGAAAGTGGTAGATATATAGTTCTATTACTTCACGGTTTGGATATTTAGCATAGTATTTGACTGTATTATGTGGATTAACATATTGTGTATACCGCATACACATTTTGCAGAAATTGTGGTACGTTTAAGAAAGATACAGATGTCAATCAAATAGGGGTCTTTGTGTTACTTTACGCCTCTCAAATGTTACCGAGTTTTATTAATTAATTGTATTACTTAATATAATTCTCGGAATATATTTTCCATTTTACTAAGTTTGTCCTTTTATGACTTACTTAGTATCTTGTAATGAGCTGATGTTAATCAAATAAATATAATACCTATTTGCATTTATAAGATCCCGTAACTATATATGGTCACAACTGTTGAAAAGACGCTATAATTTGATTTAGTAACATGTCAGAAGAATATCTTCAGTGTTACAATGGGTGGTGGAATTGGCGATTTTACATATCACATTAATTATATCTTACAAAGTATATTTATCACCTAAAATTAAAACTTTTATAATTAATATTTAGTCTTTGGCAGAATGCTACTTTAAGAAACATGTTAGCATGGAAATATACTTTGATAACATATATGATATACATTGTATCTACATTGTACATATATAATGTAATTATACACACCAGTGGTATGCATAGATGGATCCAGGGTTTGGTCTGGCATAAGTCCACAAATAGGATTTTTAATGAGCCCTTTAATCTGGATCCGCCACTAGGTATACACCCTTAAAGGGAATTGCAAATATTGCACAGAAAACAATTAAATATTAGGTTTGATATAACAAAGTTCAATACAAACCAAGTGGCTGAGCAAAAATTACCATAAATTATTATTCAGCGTCCGAGTTAAACTCTCACTGATGTTATTATTTTATAGAATCTTACTCCTTCAGCCATATACTCCATAAATGACCAGCACCAAGATGAAACGAACTAATTATACCCTCGTCTATCTTCATATATCTGTCTATTTGATTGTATGTGTGTCTGTCTGCCTGTCTGTGTGCCTGTCTGCATATGTATATACTCTGTTTGTGGTTTGAACAATTCAAAGCTACTGTAATTTCTTAATACCCTAGTATCAAGCCAATTAGTGGGAGTAACTGATCTGATATAAAACAATCCATGTAATGGTCTTCACAAATAGTAACTCTACATATGGATAACAGTACACTATAAATATATTTGTCGAAACTCTCCTAAGTCGACATCATTTTGGATGTTGATAAATGACACTTCCACGTAGAGTACCATTAACACAGCTGGAACGTACTCTTGGTGACATCTATTATTGAAGGTATTCTGTTTATGTTATGACATCACCTAGTTGTTATGGTAGTTTCTAGGTCAAGCTATGCCTACTATCCTTTATATATCATTTGTCACAGTTATCTACTAACAATGAAGCGTTCAAAGAGATTGTACATGGTACGCTATATTGAGTATGACATATTTCATTTAATATACATATCTATATACGCCATTTTATATATGTTATCTTAATTTGTTTTATTTCAAGGGATGCTTGTTCACAAATAGCGAAATTAGACTATATTAAACTTGTATGATGACATATATCACTAATCGACATCCAGTATGTTAGTAGCTAACCACCATCATTCTTAATGTGTACTATAACAACCTAAACTCTTGTTGTGTTTTATAAATGACAACACCATTGTTGTGTGTTGTGAGTGCTTCTACCTTAATTGGTTGTTATAGATGTCCACACTCCTACTTTATAAGTGTCTAGACCATTACTCTATTATATAATGGTGTAGACACGTGATGTGCCATGCAACTGTTTACACTAACACTGTGTGTTATATCTGTATTTGGTTGTATTGTATGTTGAAAATGGTCGCTCTCGTAATCACTGTTAGCACTGTTAACATGTGATCTATGTGTTACAGTTGTGAACTCGCTTAATGTCTGTAAGCAAGTCATACAGCTTGCACGTTTTCTATCAAATAAACGGCATAAAAGAATCACATAAAATGACAAATGATATTATCTAGTTCTTATTTGCATAATTAGCTATTTAATTAGCTACTAGTATCATGCCAGATAAATAATGATAGGAATATTCAATTACATTGTAGTAGTGACTAATGTTTTATTAAAGCTACAAATTAACTATTATAATTAAAATGAGAACATCTGTGTATATTACACTCATATAATACGATATCTATAAGATGATACAATGCTCAGATAAAAAACAAAATTCTGCAGTTTTAGCAGAAATTATAATTTTTTCCTAAAATCAAATGCAAAAAAACATTTTTAACATTATCAAATGAATAACCTAACATTGATCTGTAAATGGCTGATGTCTAATCATAATGTATTTAATTCGCATTGATATTAATTTATTTAATAAATTGAAGACGATTCGACAGAATTCTTCATTTAATCACCTCGGATGTACTATTTGTTAATAAGTCACCGTATAATATCTTAGCTGGTACAGTCATCCTAATGTTCCTTATAAATATAGAAACGTATGCAGATAGAAGATGAACTCTGGATTCCCTACCCGCTAAGTAATAATAGTAATAAAGGTAATAGTATTTAATACAGCGCCTTATTTAACTTGAATTGCTCTACGGAGCTTTACATTTAAAATATAATTAAAACATGTTCTAGTGTCATAGTGCATAAAACCTTTTATCTATAAATACCCTTATTTCTATATTATTTATAAGCTAATTGAAATAAGTGGATTTTAAGAGCCTTAAAAACATTTCTTAATATGCTTCAAATTAAAAAATGATTTGGCACCTTATTGCACAGGCTGGTAATTGGTGCTTAAAACTATGTATCTGGATACATTACCGTATGGCCTTTTAGTAGTAACAAGAGTGAGAATACAGATCATAGCAGTATAATAGTTATATATGTTTTGAGTAAGATGTTATTCAACTCGGTACTTTCAATGTGTGGAACAGGATGATGTACTGTGATCTTAAACTTGAAGTAGGGCATTCCTGCTGGAAAAAGGCGTTATATCTTCCCTTTTGTGAGTACATGTCACTTGATGTGCATCAGAGTTCTGCATACGATATAAGCAGTTGATGATAGAGAGAGTTATACTGTATAATAATGCATTGCCATAGTCCAGTCGATAAAAAGAATGGCTTGGCTCAAACATTTGCATGTCTCATATTTTAAGTCCTATATATGTTGTTTGATAATAACAGAATATACATGTAGTATTCACATGCTTCTCCATTCCGTATCCAATATAACCCCTAGATATTGTACAAACATTGAAGACATTGAAGACTGTATCATACCATAATGCCAAGATTCTTAGTTTTCTTCACATATTGCTTGGATCAGAAAATAATTAATTCAGACTTATTATTATTCAATTCCAGACTGTTATTGCTCACCCAAATATGAATGTATTCAATATATGTTTCAATTTTGTACATAATATTACAGTCAGAATCCATTAATCCGACAAGGCTTGTTACATGATAAAATGCGATAATAAACGAGAGTGTTGGAATATCGAGTCCGTGACACACCGATATTCTGTGTCATACAATTTTAAACATAACGATAAAACTCCGTATTTGACCAATATTCAGTAACCGTGCGCAAGATACGGAATAACATTAAAACCATTGATCATTTTGATGTATGTTAATTACAGACACTATAAAGAAATACTCGTGTCACTTTGTCCATCAGATTAGCTCATGATCTGTTCATTGGAAATATCACACATTTGTGTTTTTAATTAGCCATGAATGATTACGGGTGGCTATTACAGGCAATGGCAGCATCGTGTGTGGGTATATATGGTCGAGTATGATTGTAATTGTTTACCATATAGCAATTATCGCGGGTTAGCCAATTTAATGAACCATTACTGACCACATGTTGGCAACAATTTCATGTTGTCGGATTATCGAGGTTATTTTACATTGAATTGTCACATTCTTTTGGCGAAATGAAGTGTCGGAGTTGGAACGCGGAACACGATTTTGTCGGATTAAAGAGACATTTATAATGGAGCTAAATTCGTCACAGGCAATAATGTGTCGGATGGTTTATTTTGGTTGATTGGTCCGGATTATTTGATTCTGACTGTATATTCAAATGCATATATTAACCTGGACTACAACGGCCAATTGATGCCAGAGTAATTAGCATAACACTGCATTTACTAATCAGTTTGATACGTCAGTGTGATGGAGTTGTTATAACTCTTATTTTCACATGCACATGTAACCATTATATTATAGATAAACGATCACCACCTATCAGCCGACAAAAGTCTTAATGAATTGTTTTTAAGAATTAGGGGTTTTAAAATCGTGGTCAATATTTCGGTGTTCTATTTCTCCGACGCTACGTGAGTCTATTTTCGCATCTTAATTTTTATAACAGTTGATATTTTAACGCACTTCTGCCACAATCTTATTTTGATCTGAACTATTAGAATAATGTTATATATTACAAATTGTGACCTGGGATAATCTAGAAAACCAATTATAATAGTATCATTTGTTGACTATTCATGGATACTTTCATTACCTTATACATTTGTTGTTAATAAATAACTATGACAACGTCAGATGTTTAGTCGTTATTTTTAAGCAGATTATTGAATACCATATTGACAATTAGATATCGAAATATGATATCAAGTATTATGTTAATAAATCACAGATATTAGTTATTAGTTAGTTATATAATTTTGGAATGAATTTAGATAAATGTTACCCAATTTCTTGTTAAACTTGAATTATTGTTTTCTTCTCTAGTTATTTTATAGACTCGAAATGATGTAATTACTTCAACATAGAAAATAACATACTTAATATTGTTTCGTTTCTATCCTGGTGAATTCGCATTTAAGGGTCTCTGAAATAGATGATCATGCATTATAGACAGTATGTGTCACTTGTCGCTATCAACTGACGAGGTTTCCACTAAATGTATTTACGAATCTGGTGTACCATAGCGTGCATACTACAATCCCCGTGGGTGGTGTACATTTGCTGTGGTTGGTGGGAATTAGCTATGACGTCATATTGTTTTGCCTTCTTCGGGACAGCTTTTTGTATATTGATATTGTAGAAAACATTCTTAAATTTAGCCATGTAAGTATTTAATCAGAGAAGGCATATATGTGCTTTTTCGTACACAAAATAATTATTAATGTACTTTTCAAATAATAATATTGCTTTGAAGAATGTCGTTAACTGACAGTACTCACAATGAAATATGTTTATACGCACTAATAACCAGTGGCCAGAGAGACACGTGCCTTCAAATGTAATATTGTGTCCCCAAGATATATTTCTAGAAGAATAATGTTATTAGTTATCTAACATATCATGCAATATAATATATTTAAATCTCACTTATATATATATATATATATATATATATATATATATATATATATATACTATCTATTTTGATTTTTAATCATTAACAACAACATCCTATCCAGCTGAGAGAATGGGTAAATCTAGCCCCAGTCTACCTGATTTCTGTCTCAGTAACTCCAGGTGTAATTTATTATTTCATCTAAATAAAATGCAAATTCTGTTTAAACACATAACGTAACTAGTTATTAAAGATTTAAACAAGACAATTCTTCAGCAGAAGATTCATAAATACCCTACTTCATCACATTATTGTATGTTATCTACTTACTATGCCATTATTAATGTAAACATTAAAGGTCTTATACTAAAGGTATTCAGTCTTTAGGTCAACTTTGTACTCCATAGCATTACTGAGTTGTTTCAATTGAATAAAATGTTACATCTAAGATTGTTTCCTTTTATTTGTAATTTTGCATGTGATACTCGAAAATAGAAGAAGATACCCAATTTCTGTGTTAATCCATGCTTCCAATAATATGTGTGATGCAAGTAACTAGAGATACTTAGGAAAGCTAAATTAGGCCGGGATGCACAGTCACTAAGTGAGAATACACATATCCCCATATACTTCTCTCTTAGATCAGATAAAGGCCAATTGTTGTGGCAACATATATATTTGCATGGCCTAGGGAACTATTCAGATGCATAACGACACTGATGGTGTATTAGGTTATATAACTATAACCCCACAAAAGTGTTTTGCACAGAAAAATACCATATTTGCATCAACTTATTTCATTCTTCGATCCACAAAAATGACATGCATGTATATGACTGACCATTATAATACATTATATATATATATATATATATATATATATATATATATATATATATATATAATGAAAGTAAAGTACATTTCATGGTGGAATTTGACAGTTTGAAGAAAATGAGGACATTATACTCTATATGAACATTCGTATCAAGTCAGTTCAGCATTGTATGATAGGAACAGGCTTTGTGTCCACTCTGTGAATTAAAGGCAGCTAAACAATCCACCGGAACACACTCCAAAGGGTATCTGTGTATGCATGGCCACATATCTATCAAGCATAAATAACAGTGGAGTATCAATATGCAGTGTACAATAGTTATTCAGATTCACATTATCTGTATCTCCATCACCATCGCAGTCGTATTCAATATATGCTTGCGTTTTACAATGGTGTTAAACATGGCTGTTCTGATGCACATCCACACTTTATTAACTGTAACACGTCCGGGGTGCAGGTAGTACATCACCAGGAAGTGGGACTGAGTCAAGTGATTGCGATGCTTCATCCAATTACTATCCAAAATGACGAGAATTGATATTAGGCGGATCTTACTCACCAAAAACCTCTATTGTTGGAGGCACTGTCTTCAACTGTGGTGCAGCCGTCAACTGTTTATTTGCCATCTTAGATGTTCAGATATCGTACCTTGCAGTTGACATGCTGGTTCCTTCATGTGAACCATATCATACAGCAATGAACCTAACTCTCTGCTCAAGCACTTCATCAATTCGGGCGGTGACTTTCCCAAGATTGTTCAGTGGGCTCAGTGATCGTTTTACCTTCAAAACTGTACCTTTGCCTATTCCACACATCTGTGACACTTTGTCACAACCAGACAACGATGGAATGTTTCTCTGTTATAGCTTTAATATCAACGACTCGGCGTGAGCTGGAACCACACATGATCAGGTCATATGTCTAGTGTTCTGGTGCATAATAATGAATACGTAGTACAAACACATCAGTGTCATCACATAACACCTTCATGGATGACACTCCGTCTTCAGCTAATTTCATACCTGTTGATCGATAATGACATAGGCCTCTTCGTGTGTTTTGCAAAGATCCGCACTCTGCAGCACAACACCATTGCATCTCTCAAACGCAGTGCACTTCCGTCAATAATCACAACTTCACATTAGGATCCAGTTCGGCTTGAATGTTCCACTTGTAGTTTCAGCTTGAGAACTGATTTGGTCTTTGTAATCCTCATCCCTCCATTTTCCTCATACATATATGTTGGCACTGGGGATATTTCATATTTTAAGACATCCTTCATGCTGATGTTCTGTGAGCTATGCAGGCCTATTACACGTGAGTATATGAAATTTGTGTCATATACCTGATTAGTTCCAACCGTTATGTGTTTTTTCATCGTTGACATAGTGGTAACCTTCTTGCTAATCATATTATAAAAGCCTTCTGGCCAACTAGATTCAAATTCTACCATATGCTGTTGTCCTATAGTAACAGATTGATCTACTGTTATATTTTCTGTAGCTATTCTGCTTGTGACAATATTGATGATGCCAGTGGGGTGTTGGTGGGCATCCAGAGGGTCAATAGTCATCTTAATTATTCCCCGGAGTTTGGTACGGTCTTCATTACCTGCTCTTATCCGGTGTGGCATTTCTTCCTTGTGTGTAACCATATCCTTCTGTGAATCCTTCTGGGAAGCATCAATGATATCAACTGGCTATATATGAAGATTGACAGCCCATCGGATTAACGGTGATGGCTGTAATGTTACTGCCTTAAACGGAAAACCAATACATTGGTAACTCTACCCGATAGAAACAGCAGATCATTGACAAACTGTTGGGTCAGCTTTGTTTTCAATAATCTACGTGATAGGCAACTACCTTTGTGTGACAAGTAAAAGTTATGTACATCTACGGAATGAGATTGGTTGCATGCAATGGCGTCAACTACCATTTCAAATGCTGGGTCAGAAACCCCTGATTCATTGGAAGAACATGATGATTTATTAACTGTTGCAGATATGGAACCAGAGGCAATGACTAATGTGTAACATTATTTATAGTATATGGCATCTGCAGCATCCTAAATCCGGATACGAGCATTATTTGCCTGTGCATCATTTCGATGATTACATACGTCAAGTATAGCTGGTTTGAAATACTTTTTACCCACTTGTTCGGCAGTTCTACACCTAATGACCCTTTTCCAGTGTTCAGGATGTCGAGAATCCGGCCCTATTTGACAACGTTTATCACAGAATAGAAGGGGTGTCTGGAAATCAAAGGTGGACAAGGTGGAGCGGCATGCCCGCTTCAGTGGTGGTGTTGTGGTGCTAGACTGGAGCTGGCCATTTAATTTTTAGAGGCTAGACTTGATATGAACGTTTGACGTAAATGTTGACACACATTACTTGTAGCATATTATATTATAGCCATTATTCTGAGCCAACTGTTCCTCAAGATCAACATCTTCGGAGGTTAAAGAAGCATGCAGACATAACTTCACTGATACTGCTGCTGCAATTCCGGCAAATGAATAATATATGTTAGCTACCACCAACATGCAAAGTATTTATATATAACAGATGTTTCGAAACTCATTTGTGTTGGTTCTACAATAAAAACATATCAATAATATCGTTGATGAGGATACATATTAAACATTGGCCAAAACATTTCTCCAAGGGTGAAAAAGTGTCATCCGCCTGATTCTATCCATGGATATGCTGGAATTACCAAAATAACAACAACAAAAACGATGTATAGACCCTAAAACCACCTCTGGTAAAATAAAACCTTCTGCAACAGGACAATAGGCTAGGAGAGACGTGTCTAATTTTAACAGTGGTATCGGTACTACCATTGACGCGGAACCTATCTGACACCTAAAATATGTGGGGTCGAAATGTACAGATGTATGAATTTCTTCCTAATCATTGCAAATGGCAGTTGACTGTTAACTTGTACATTTTTCGGATAATCCTTGAACCACAAAATAAAAATTGTTACCACGACCTGTTGATTTAAAATGTAGGTTTTTGGTATATATTAAATGCCAAAGTATTCAAGAAATATTAAAGAGTATTATTTAATATCAGGATATAGTAGTGTAATGCATAGTTATATTAAGCTCTATGATATTTTCCAGTGTTTCCCTATTGGCTTGCGGACATTATCAGAACCAAAGAGTCAAGAACGGAATATTGCATATTTACTTCATGCGAAAATAGTTCCAAAAGTTTCAAAAACTGAACTATTTAATCAGATAAAGCAATCATATCATCCGATTGGTAAGAGACGCATAACAAATACAGCAAATAATTATATTAGAAACGAAAGGTCTGGTTAATCTTAGTAAATTGATATTGGATCATGATTTTTTAGCTGAATAAATAAATATTTACTCTTTTTGTGATCTTCTTAAGAAATGTCTAATTATATTGGCCGTAATATGGTCAAATGTGTAGATCATGAACGTCAATGACCTATTTCTCAATCCAGGAAAATGTCTATGATACATATTATTGGGAATTGCATCACCTTTATTTTAGATTAATATGTGGAAGTAATCATATTATTGTGATTTGAATTATAGTAATAACCGGGCCAATATTCGCTTAAGCCTAAAATGTGTCTTACGTGCTGGGGAGATAACAAACCTTTGAATAAATAAGAATTTCTTTTTCAAATTGTTTACGTGAAATGGGTAGTAACATTTTCATTTTATGTGAAATCGCTGAGATGTTTGTTATATATTTTACCCTGAAGACCCACAAAGTAAAAGAATAGATATGGTGGGGTAGACATTACAATTGGTGTGGTGTATATTCTATTACTTATACAGAACACATGATGCAAAGCATCATCAAAACATATTTTGAGATTTCGAGGTATTCATAATATATATTATACCTTTCCAGGCCAGGGATAATCAATGCTTTTCGAGCCATATTTTGACATACACCAGTTCTCCGGATATTTTTTTATATATCATATATAAATTATAAACTCTACTATTACGTTTGTTGGAATGCTGTATATTTGACCACTCAAATTAGATAAACGCAGGTTGTGTATGCTCTACAACTTCTGTCGCAGTAACCAGTATACTTCAGGATCACAGATATATAATAACAACAGGCATCATGGCTACTATAGCAATACACCTCCTGGTGGTATTGAAAAAAGAAATCGTTTGCTAACTAAAGCTACGGTGTCTCTTTTGGGCAGCTATTTGACTAA
>JAODUP010001255.1:62500-76152 GCA_025642065.1 Paralvinella palmiformis
ATGGGGAGCTATTTATTTCCCAACATTGAAAACATATATTATCATACTGTAGTATACATTGTCCATTGTCGCAGTTTATCTAAGCAATCTGATCGAAAAATACACACCAGTGAAATTTGTATTTTAAAAATTAAACCAATTTATTATGTATGAAATGTATTTGATCTATATGAGCTCAGAATATGTTTTAATTGTGTTTTAAATGTTAAGCAATTTAGAGCAATTTCGGTTGATTAAGGCTCTATAAAAATTATTATTATTATTATTATTATTATTAGTTAGTAGTATTATAACAAGACGTAGATTCGTAGTAAAACCAACCAAAAAAGAATTTTCACAAAGAAAAAATATAAATCATTTTCAAGAAAATAGCTTGTTCTGTGACGACAATTGATTATTATCGTCATATTACAGCCATCATTAGAGGATCTATCTACAATTAATTAACATTATCAACAATGCATGTGAGAGGTATGTGTCTTGAGGTATGTGTCTTATTATTATTATATTATTATTATTATTATTATTATTATTATTATTATTATTTTTGTAGAGTACAACATAGTATAAATATTATAATTATAAGCAATGCATACACCATGGACAGATTAAAGGTATCCTAATTGTCATAATCTATTTCATTAACTAACTTTAATACCTTCTATCATTATACTGACAGTTATCCATTTTCTTTTCATGAAATATTTTCTAATCAGAGTGAACCTGTAAAGATGGTTATGTTTCTCATTTAGTGATAAGATGGCGAGAAATAGTTGAAATTGTGTTTATTTGAGGTGAATATTTATATTTCTCATAACAGACGCAACTGTACTAATCAACACACAAAAGAGATAACTAAGCTATGTCTTTCTTATATGTCATCAAGATACACAATCACATAGTCCTCTCCTGAATATGAGTGGTAATGTAAATAACTTTGGAGAGACAAATAATAACATTCGGGTAAGATGCTCACTGATAAACACAAAAAATACAGAAATCAATACGATTGAGTCGGAAATCTGAAAGACCATAGTAAAGAACGAACTGACTATCCATCATATTCAATATAAATTGTTATGCTGCTGAACAGTTACTCATTCAAACAAGATGAACACTTCCTTACAAGAACTCACACAGTGTGGAAGAATTCAGAAACAATTATGTACGATCATAAAGATTGTCATAAAATAAATGAGAATATATACTGCTCGTTCATGACAAACAAATTCCGTGTTATATTCATGGAGAATATTGCAACAATTTGTAACACTGTTGGGATGAGTACGGAAATAGTCTTCACCTGCTACTTCACCTGCTACTCAAATTGGAGTAAGTGATATAATTCTAGTCTTTTATTAAAACAACTAACGACCAGTATAGAACTTGCCTTTCATTTCATTCAGGATCCAGTGACATATACCGTTCTGTGTCATCAGCATACAAGTGATATATAACCAATACCGCTGCGCGATGATTCTAAGATGACGGGCATACATTGTGAAAACCAGGAGACCAAAAACTGAACTCTGTGGTATACCAGATAAGAACAACTGAACGTCAGATAAAATACAATGAACAGACACTCTCTGGGAACGTTATTCCAGACAGGATCTAAACCATTTGAATCCTTTACCTGAAACTCAAAAGATGTATTTTAACCTAGAGAAAACTACATTATGTTCAACTGTATCAACTGCAGTAGAGAGTTCCAGAAGAACAAGTATTACTGGCTTACCTTGATCAATTGATATCACAATCTAATTTTTCACCTAAACCAAGGCTGTTTCAGTGGTCTGACATTTTTGTAGGCAGACTGTAGTGATTCATTCAGGTGATTATTGATTAAATATTTGCTTACATGGAAAGCAATTGCCTTTTCTATAAATTTAGATACAAATGTAAGATTGAAACAGGTCTGTAATTGTTTAGAATATTACAAGTGTTTTATTTTTTTATTTAATGGTTTTGCAAGGGCAGCTTTCATGGATCTTTTGAAACAACCTAGAGATAATGATTTATTAACTATATTTGTAATTGGGCTTATCAGAACATCCAGACAATCTTTCACAAGCCATGTAGGCATAGGGTCAACTGCACAGAAAGCATTAGATGACATATTCAGCAACTGTCTGATATCAGTCTCTATAAAAAGGTCAAATGTATCCATCATGGATATGCAGGACTCTTCTACCAATGGCTTGCCCTGTGGTAGGGTGCTGGAATGGAGCCCCCTATGTATATTTAATATTTTTGACAGAAGAAAGTATTAAAACAATGGGCCACATATTTATCTGTGTTGATATTATTTGGGAGGACAGTTTGATTTGTATATAATACTTTATTCATAACACTGAAAACAGTCCTTTGATTTCCCTTGGATGATTTGATATTTTTATTACTGTATTCAGATTTAGCAGAGGCAAGGGTATTTTTAACAAGAATTTTACTGACCTTCATTTCCTATGTCCACATCATCGGGTGGACCTAATACCAGAGAAGAGACTCGCAGATCAGCAAGAAAAGCCTCCTTATTAATTGACTTATATCTTCTAGATGATATAAACTTAACTGGAACTGATTGTTTCTGTGAAGATACATTAATGTTAACAAGGAAATGATCACACAGCATGGAAGACACCTTTAATCAAATTGTCATCATCATCACAAGATCTAAGATGTGACCAAACCTGTGTGTTCTTTCTTGGACATGCCGCCTGAGATTGGCAGATCGTAGAATGTCAGCCAGTTGTTTGGGATCTGTATTCGTCTGGCATTCCCAATTTATATTGAAATCACCTAAGATCAACAAATGGCCATTGTTGGTAGCAAGAGAGTCAGCAAATCACGAAAATTCTGCTTTCACGCCATTTTTCTTAGTGGGGTGTAATCAGTAGATAATAGATACATCAACAGTAATCCCCCAGATACAAATGTCATTTGGTAATTTTCAAAAGACTTGCCTGAAAGCGCAAATGGAATCACGGGGAAGAATGCCGACTCCCCCATTTTTCTTATGAATCCGAGCTGCACGATGGAATGAATATTCAGCTGGAGTCACATCACCAACAATATTCAGGTCTGAAACATTACCAGTCAGCCATGACAATAGTATCAAGATCCATATCTTTAACAACATCAGATATTTCATCAGATTTAATACAGATCGACTGACAATTTATAAGACCAATACTTGTACAGCTGTGCCATTATATGGTGTTATTGGCACAGTAATCAAATTACTCGCATCAGACCCAATCTGCTTTGGATGTTTTCCACTACGTGGGCGCATCGCTAAACAAATGGTATTACCACCATAGGGTCGTAAGGCAAGCAACTGATCTCTAGTATAATTCATTATAATTATTGAAATAAAATAAGTGAAAATTAATAATAAAATATGCATAAGCAAAAACCGAGTTGTTATGGTTTAACTCTGGAGTGGGCAATAATATAAGGCGTCAAATGAGCACTTAAAAAGAAAATACAAGAAATACAAAATAGCAAAATATAATTAATTTGTATTAATATGAATTAAATCTATGCTACATAATATGCAAAACATACTATTTTCACTGGTGTAACTTATCTAATAGCTGAACTATCTGAGAAATATTCCGGTGTCTTTACATCGAGTCCCCGGTCATACTTCCCGCCATTACTCAATATATATATATATATATATATATATATATATATATATATATATATATATATATATATATATATATATATATATATATATATATGTATTATGATAATAGATAATTAAGAATGAAATATATTTTAAGGTAATCATCAAGCTAAATGTTAGCTTTGATCACAGAATGCTTCTAGACAAGATCAACATAAACACACAGTTAGAGCGACAAAAACTAATGAGAATAAAATCAAGTTCAATTAGAAAACCCGATTCAGCTATTTCATGATGAACACAATGAACTTGACACAAATCTCAACGAATGGAATAAGCAGATAGTGGGGGCTATTCATAAAACTGCTTCAAAGATAACAGGTACGAAGAAGACACATAGTGACAACATTTCTGACATTATGGTAATAATTAAAAACATAAAATGGACATGGGCAGGTCACATCAACCGCAGAACTGATAATAGATGGAGTGCAGCACTGACACTTTGGACACAAATGGGTGACAAAATAAATCAAGGAAGGCAATGAAACAGATAGAGAGATGAACTACAACAGTACTTGGCCAATGTGAATACAACACAGATTTGTCATGTATTCAACTAAAACAAGATGTGAATATTATCCATGTTTATGCTTCAATCTTGTCCCGGTTAACGAGTTTCCTACGAACTTGTGGTTTTGTGAATTGTTCGTGTTATGTTTGCCTTCATCAATCTCTAGAATAGTCTGATAATATTGATAGAACACCTTTATGTAACATGAAGTGAAAATGTGACTCATTATGTTTCTGTAATTTATTGCATTTTTGTTGGTAGTCAACCGTGAATGCTTTATGTACTTATGCTGAGTATAAGTGTAGTCAACCAAGAGCGTTGAAGTGCCATAAGAAAGCAATTATTCGACAACTTGGCGTACGTAGTTGAACAATATATCACATTAACTGCTTCCAGCAACAAGGTAACTGCTTATCACTATAGGCTTGGTGTAAACCTTAGTAACTTATTGTACTGAAAGCTTTGTTAAATGTCAATTGCATTTGATAATACATCAACTTCTGATTTTAGACCTAAACCTGCCATTATCGTAAACGACCAGGAATATTAAAAGTCAAAATCTACATGCTATAGACTCTACACGTGATGATCATTGTACTAGTATGTTGTTTAAATGTTCAACATTTGAGGAAAAACTATGTCGTTGGTTGATTATATTATATCGTAAAGCATTGATGTATTAACTGAAACCTGCCTTAGAACTTATACTGATAGCTTTCAAAAACGTAGATGGTTTCTATGAGTTTCATCATATTCTTCATGAAAGGGAATATAATATTGTGGTATTGTCATACTCTACAGGTGTTCATTGTGTGTTACGATGAGTAAGTTCGAGATAATTGAAAACATAGAATACTACATAAACATAGATAAAGTTATATTTAATGTTCTCTTTTATATTGTCTCCTTCCTTCTACCCAAAATGGGTTTAAGACATCAAATTTAAATAATAAATTGGATGATATTTTATACTGAATTGAAGTTTGCATTTCAGACACAATAATTAGGATGAAGAGCAACATGATGAAGTTGAATAAGGTTAAAACCAAATTTATTGTTTTGTCGTCCAAGCAATATGTGAAGAAAACTTAGAATCGTCGTATGAAGGTTGAAGTTAATTACATAAAATCTTCCCTGTAT
Organism: Paralvinella palmiformis; assembly: GCA_025642065.1. NCBI lineage: Eukaryota > Metazoa > Annelida > Polychaeta > Terebellida > Alvinellidae > Paralvinella > Paralvinella palmiformis. The sequence continues at coordinate 67,849 of JAODUP010001255.1, forward strand.
GTTAGAAATCTAGGGTTTGTATTGAATGATACAATAGAAATGGAAAGACATGTTAAATATATATATAATTCCTCTATTATGAAATAACATATATATGTCTGATTGTTAAGTATATAAATGATGAGACATGCAAAGCCAAAGACTTATACATTCCTGAAAGAGGACATGTTTAACACTGTCTGTTTTTTAGCTCTATTGGCTTCCGGTATGCTACGGATCAATGTGGAAGTTACTATTACGTACATTCAAAGTATTAAATGGAACTGGACCACTTCATTTAATGATTGTGATCCAAATCTAAGTATTCGTGATACAATAACGATCCGATTACTCCTAACATTTAACGGTGTATTTAATCCCAGGCTGTTGGATAAGTTGCCTAATCATTATATCAAACTTGCTCCAAGTAAAAAAATATTTTGTAACCTTCTCAAAACCCACTTATTTAAATTAGCCTATTTACAGTACCTATCTATCTATTTGTCTATATATATATATATATATATATATATATATATATATATATATATATATATATATATATATATATATATATATATATATATATATATATATATATATATATATACCCCCAAACGACGACAATGACTACCAACACAAGAACAACAAGGACAATAAAAACCATAAAAAAGTAACAAGACATTCTTAGATTAGCTTTAAATCTTTAAATTAAGCTTGGTATTTAAGGAACGTCAACTATCACTCTCAGTTATGGTAATATATAACTTCTAGATTAGGATATAATTATACTGTATCGCTATGTCCAGAACATTTATTCACCTAATATATTACACTTAACTAAAGCTAATATTAGTCATCTATAGTTGTTTTCATCAGACTCTTTACAAAGTTGATACTTCATACAGAAAACCATCAACGAAATAAATAAATATTATACAAGATAAACAAACAAACAGCAGTACATCAGACATATAAAATAAAATGTTAACTAGTAACTGAATGATACGAACGAGATTTCTATAATATTTAAGTAATTGTCATTTGGTCATTTGGTTACACTTCTGTAAGAATAATAAAGATGACGTAAACGTGAGTCCACGTCTTTATTATAGATAACATATAGCACACACACACACACACACACACATATACACATACACATACACATACATATACACACATACTCACACACATGCACATACACATACACTCACACTCGTCGTCGTTGATGTTGTTGTTGCTGATACTTGTATTATTATTATTATTATTATTATTATTATTATTTTTACTATTACTATTATTACTATTATTATATATTATTATTATTATTATTATTAGTGTTTATTATTATTATTGTTGTTATTATATAATAAAGTTACTTTAGTAGCAACAGCCAAACCATGGCTATATACGTTTAAATCGTATCCTGACATTAATTGGTGAAATGGATAATTAAACATTTAGTGATAATATTACAAATTATGTACATTTATAGTCATATAATTTATCAGTAAACTAAACTAAAAATAATTAAAGTTTAAAGAAGTTATTATCTTTTGTATTAGAATGATAAAGCGAATTATACATATATAATTTACCTCAGACGGTAGTTCCCAAAACTAATACTTATGTTGAACAGAAAGATAACGTATGTGGATCTTATGTTGAACAGAAAGATAACGTATGTGAATCAACAGAAAACGGGCCATTATTATTCCTTTCACAGAAAGTTGTCAGGGGAAATACAAATATCTAAGTGTGGAGACTGAAGTATACTGACGCTCCTATTATCTCTCATTTTGTTCAGTGACCACATACATTCTTGTCTTTCTTATAGATATCACAGTGGAGAATGTTGCGAGGGCAACATTTTTCATGCTACCAAGACAATAGACTCCCAAAAGACAAATTTGATAAAGTAGACCATGAAATATTTTAAATTGTTTCAATAATATTCATCTTTACCATATTAGGACGATATACCGGTTTTGTTTCTCATAATCCTGAAAATTTATTTCACTTCACTGACAGTAAAATTCATTTATTGTTTTATTTCAAGATTAATAACTACTCTTTTATTTCTCACTTTAGTTCTTTTCAAGATTTGTATTTTCATGTTTTTTCATTAGTAATACAAATATCCATAATTAGCAATTTAATAAATTCCTGCTCCTATCTATTAGTAAAATACTCACGACAAAGCGTCAAATAGGAACAGTGACGTTCACAAAATAACAACCTTTATCAGTAGCCAATATTTATCGCCTCTAACATAGCCCTTATTTATATCATGGTCTATGCACACAATATGATAGAAAAAAACATAGAAAATCTTATTACGTAGTTGGCATGATAATCACAGTTGCTCAACATTAGTTTAGAATATGTAAATAATATTATATCGTGTTATTCAAATTGTTATCAATATCTTATTGTTCTAGAATCGTTATATTATTATATTCCGTGAATGATTAGCTTCATATACGAATGAAGTTAATAATGAAGAGGAATTGTTAGTAATAAAATATATATATTGACCAAGATGGTAGATTAATTTATACTTCTGTATGAAGTCTGAGAAATATTCCAATTCCTTTTTTAAAGTAATTTGGTAAAGGATGTCACAGCCACTTATATACGGTGAACGATGAAATCTTAACATGCTATTTTTAAACGGACATAAATTTAAGGTTTATTTTTATAATTAACTATCAAGGTATTTGTTTGGACAATGTCACGATTCTAATTACCGTCTAATTAAATGTATTACGTTCAGTAATTGGAATAAAGAAATATTTCCTGAAGTATTCATTTAAAATAATATTACTTTTATACTTAAAGTGCAGTAAAAAAATAATTTATGATATTGTCTCAGGATTACGAAACATAACACAACCCTGCAAGTCAAGACAGGGTACTGTTTTATATGTTAATAGGAGAAAACCAGTCAGGCATAGAAATATAAATACTTACAATAATAGAGATGTTCCACACACACACACACACACACAAATACACATACATACACACACCCTAGAGTTATTATATATATATATATATATATATATATATATATATATAGAGAGAGAGAGAGAGAGAGAGAGAGAGGACGGAAGGGAGGGAGAGAGAGATTATGTCTGTCTGACTATAAATATATATGTGTGTGTGTGTGTGTGTGTATGTGTGTGTGTGTGTGTGTGTGTGTGTGTGTGTGTGTGTGTGTGTGTGTGTGTGTGTGTGTGTGTGTGTGTGTGTGTGTGTGTGTGTGTGTGTGTGTGTGTGTGTGTGTGTGTGTGTGTGTGTGTGTGTGTGTGTGTGTGAAGGTTTAATTTATTTTTATTTCACTTTTGTCCCAGTTCGGATTTTTTGGGTGAAACCTATTTGTGACAGAAACTATCACTAAAACTTCCTGTTTTAGTCGAATATAATGCAAAATGTACTGTTAATTAAAGATAATGTTAGCCTAGTGATATTCTGAATACTGAAGTCCAAAAAGGTAAAGAAGAAAAGGTAACTAAATTTGAAAATGGAAAAAGGGATGTGCAGAAAATATGTTATGGTAGATATGTTCCGGTACAATGCATTGAACAACATGGATCTTAGACACGCTCCCGATATTTTGAATACTGAGCTTCAGTTGTCTCAAAAGCAAAGTAAAACAGCATTATCTGTTGGGTTAGAAACCATAGAATTATCAGATTTGATAATTGGCATGGATTTACAACGAGATGTCTTAGCAAGCTAGAAATATAAGAAAATCCACGTTTGGCAATATCCGTACACTATGACGTCAGAGACGTACCCAAATATATACAATTACTTGATCAACCCACCATCCCCTTATACTGGAGATCAACTGAAACCGCATAATGGTCTGGAGGCTTATATTTATTTTAAAGATGGATGAGTCAGATCATTGATGATTGCACCCACCCGATCTGCATTAGACAGTGATATTTGTGGTGAAATAACACATATATAGACTCTATAAATAATTACAACAAAACGGTGTTAGTTTTAGGAGATCATTACACTCAGGTTAATTACGTTTTTCAACAGGTTATCATTGATAGAGTCATTGGTGTGGCTAAACATATAGATTTGTTTATCTCCAATACATGTATTAATCAGGTGGTATAATTGATTCTGACAGACTCACCGAAGCACAAGCGACATGAACCATTTGCTCTAAAATTGTTAACTGAACAGTTGGGTCATTTTGGAGTAAAGTTATAGATGTTATACTTTGTAACATTGTGTACTTTTGTCTAACAACACCAATGACCTCAACCTCAATCGCATAAGGGTCATCATATATTGTTGAAATGTATAGAGTAAACATGTTGTTTTTATGTTAGATAATACAAATATATAGGTACAAATGAGAATATCATAAGATAGCAGCCCTGTATATAGTTTAACCTTATCATCATTGTCAATAAAGGTTGTTTAATGTTCGTTAAATCATTAATTACAATCCTTTTTGCTTCACATTGTGACCGAAGTGGCTAGCACTATTGTGCACTAGGCGTCTATAAGTGTCCACTTTGGCCCGTTTGGACCTCTTTCAGTCTCTGTTTAATTACTGCTATCCATTTTGTTTTCTGTCGAGTTCGGTGGATATCTATAAAAAGGTACAGTCTTGTCCCTTCCCGTATGGCTGTTATAGCTTATAGCAACATGAACGTGCCCTAGCTCCAATGCGTATCCAAGGAAGAGCTTGACCCCCAACATGGCGACAACAATAAATATCACGTGCTTTTACGACGTCTGTGCAAAATCTCAATACTAGTTTTTTTTCTCTTAAACTGTATCCACTAGGAACTGGGTGAGAAAAATAATTATAATAAAATAATTGTGTGTACGAGCCGGTCTACATAACACATTCCTCGAATATTACCACTGAGAATGTCGCTTCTTTATTTCGTATGGCTTTATTTTATCTCTCTTTATTGCATATCTTTTTATTAGTGTGTTTTATTTCGTATTTCTTGCACCTTGTCTCAGACTGGTTCCTCTTTACGTTATTAGAGTGTACATAAACAATATGTATCCATGAAGGAAAGCTGACGTTGTTTGAATAAGTTAAAATATACCACATAATAATTACTTCGTAAAGGGAATCTTATCAGTATCTTGATCTGCATTATTTCTTATTAATTTCCATTTATTCATAAAGCCTGTATCATATAAGCAATTGGCTGCGAAACTTCATAGTCAATATCAGATGATAACACATGAATTTAGATGAATATAAGTTTTGCTGATTAGTATTTTGTTCCATTAAAATAAATGTTTTTGCTCTTACATGAATCAGCAGTCTCGCTATTTGCCCAAACAAAGCTTCCTTTGATCAAAGAAAATCATATAGGAATCAATCCAACGAAGTAATTATTATCAAAATAAGTGTATCAAATACACTAGTTTTTTGGTTTGCTCTAATCTTTAGGCTTGATAACATACACCATGTATACTGCAAGATAAATGTTTGGATATAAGATTGGATTAATAGCTGCAACCTGCAACATACGTAATAGTGAAAAACATAGATCCATAGCTTACAGGTATGATATCGTCAGCTTATGATAGGTTAGATGGGATATATTTGTAGAGTGATTTATTGATGTAATAATTCGATGAATATTCATTTGTTACTCATATTGCAAAATAATAATAATAATAACATACACATTTTATATAGCGCCTTGTATAACCTGTAAGAAGGTTACTCTAAAGCGCTTGATAATAACTAATTCAAATGGCTGTAATATCTTTAAAAATGCATAATTCTTTCCAATCAAATACATAATTTATTCAGCTAGGAAAGGTTTAAACAAAAAGATTAGTTTTTATCTTCTTTTTTGAATGTATCAAGGGTCTTGCACTTTCTGATGGTTACTGGAAGATTATTCCATGAGGTTGCAGCAGTCTTTCTGAAACATATATTACCATATGTCACTCCACGTGTTGTTGGTACAGCTAAGAATGCTCCAGGCTCAGACCATAGAGACCTTGTCGCCTGATACGGACAAGTTCCTCTAAGTACTGAGGGGCAGCCCATTGAAGTGCCGTAAAAGTGTACATCAAAAACTTGTACTACGACCTATATAAAACCGGAAGCCAATGCAGGGAGTTCAAGACTGGTGTTATATGTTCTCTTTTATTAGTGCGAGTGACTAACCTGGCAGAAGAATTCTGTACTTTTTGTAGTCGTGTCATCAGTGTGCTTCGAAGACCACATAGAAGAGCGTTGCCGTAATCTAGCCGATAACTTATCAGGGCGTGTGCCAGTGTTTTACAAGCATCCAATGTGATGTACCGCCTGATATGACCAATATTACGAATTTGGTAATAACAGGCTTTGGATGTTGCATTTACTTGTCTCTCCATGGTCAGGGATGTATAAAAATATACTCCTAAGTTCTTCACTGACGATGCTACAGAAACAGTATTCTTACCTACCTGAAGCCGTAATTCCTCATTTACCCAACCTGATGTTTTGGGTTAAAGATAATGAGCTATATCTTTTTCTCGTTTAACTTTAGCTTATTTGGACTCATCCAAGTACTGATATCAGCCAAGCAAGCTTCCAATTTCTTTGCAACGTCGGACCAAGTTGTTTTAGGCATGATCGCCATATAAACCTGGGTATTATCTGCATAACAGTTTTGAGCAAATTATGTCAGCTACATATCGCACCAATTAGTTTTGAATACAAACATTAATTACGTGGTACAAGTACCGATCCTTGTGGCACCCCAAATTTCAGGCACTTACTTTCTGATGTCGTCATTCCTATGGCAACACACTGAGATCTGTCACCCAGATAAGATTTGATCCAGGAGAGCGCACTTCCGGTTACTCCAAACGAAAGCTCAATGCGCGTTTGAAGGATCTTGCGATCTATGACATCGAACACAGCAGATAAGTCAAGCAGAACTAATGCTGCCATACACTTCCTATCTAAAGCTTCAGCAATGTCATGATGGACCTTCAGGAGCGAGGTCTCTGTAGAGTGACCGGTGCGGTAAGCTGACTGAAGATTACCATGCAGTCTGTGACTACTCACATGGGTCTCCAACTGCTTAGCAACCAGCTTCTCCACGGTCTTCGACAAAAAAAGGCAGATTAGACACTGGGCAGCAATTTTTCAATTCCTCTTTATCAAGATTTGGCTTTTACATAAGTTGTCTAATATTGACCTTTTTGAAAGAAAGGGGAACATTGGACTCCACTAGTGATTTATTTATAATAGCCGTAATCAAAGGCAGTAGGTATTCCAACACTTCTTTCGTATATATGTAGATAATGGGTCTAGTTCACAAGATTTTCAGGGAGACTTAATGATAATATCACGTACATCGTCTTGAGTGGCAGGCGCAAGTTTTGTCAGAGGCTATCCTTCAAACTTGATACCAGCGCTCATCACGACGGTGTCGCTTATTGGAAATTTGTGATTATCTATGTCGTCTCTAATGGTTGTAATTTTCCTCATGAAGAAATCGATAAACTTGTTGGCTAAATGCTCATCAGATGAACAGCTTGGCAGAATTAGTTATCCTTTATGTTCCATCAAATATTTAGTGATTTTGAACAGACGTTATTTACTGTTCCCACATTCCGCTATCTTGTCTGAATGATAGGTCTTCTTGGATCTTATGAGAAGCTTTTCTACTTCATGACATCTTTCTTTAAATAGCTGATGATGGATCTCCAGCTTCGTTTTCAGCCACAACCATTCAGCTTTCCGACAATTGTGTTTTATTTCTCGAAGTTCTTCTGTATGTCAGGGAGCATTTGGCCTCAGGGTTATAGTTTTCCTCTACAGAGGGGCATGTTGATTGATCAAAAACTTAACACCCGAATTATATCCTTCCGCAAGGTCATCTACAGCGCCACTTTTACATAATAAGGTGGCAGATGATTTGATGTCCTCGATGAAATCTGGCATAAAACTAGCACAATGCCTGTGGAAATTGATCTCTTTTTTACGATGATGCGGCTTCGAACAATCCAGTGTGACCTGAATGGCAAAATGGTCAACTGAGTCTTTACCTCTATAATCATACAGACATGGGTCGACAATAGACGGACTTCCCTTGATGATGGAGCTGCTTTCTCTTATAATGATCACATCTAGCATGTGGCCAAGGATATGAGTCGCTCCAGTAAAATGGTGTACAAGACCATAAGCATCAAGTTGCCCTGTGAATAAGCGAACATTGTTGTCTGTATGATCATCAAAATTGAAATATAGATCTCCAGTAATAATGACATCCTGAGGTATGGTTGTTAGGCAGTCAAGATAAGTTGAGCACTAGT
>JAODUP010001256.1:0-7500 GCA_025642065.1 Paralvinella palmiformis
ATAAAATGTGTGAATCTTAATGAAATATCTACGAGAGAGAGAGAGAGAGAGAGAGAGAGAGAGAGAGAGAGAGAGAGAGAGAGAGAAGAGAGGGAGAGCGAGAGAGAGGGATATCCCAACCAAACGTTTAGTTTCATCATACTTCATAATGTATCTATGATTTAGAATGTCGTGTATTGATTCCTGTATTTTGACAATAATAATTTGAGAATATCTCGTGCAATAACTGAAAATCTAATATTTAGTAGGGTAGCCACTTGATCGGATAACATACTTAACTCTGGCGTGATATATCTGGAAGTTTGTGATTCAGAATGTCAATATAATCAGTACCTTTCATTGTACCTTCCGCGATAATTAATTCCACATCCTCATAGCATTAAGGAAATAGAACATCTGATAAATCTTGTAATGTTTTCCTGCTCGATTGTTGTTCCATTCTCCCGACATACACTCATTATTCCATCATTAAGGCTAAAATTGAATCTCGATTAATGCGAAAGGACCATTCTTGACCAATTATCGTGTGCGTTCCATTGTGTAACACTGGTACGCCGACGGACTCTAGCAAAACTGTTTTTGTTTTCAAGACCAATAAGGAGTTTCTTTCTGATGACTCTACTATACAACGCCAGCTATGTATCCTTCTGGCGGTTTCTTGCGAACCACTATTGCATATCCGGTCATTCCACAAGCGGTTAACAGTTCCCAAGGAAACGAATCTTTGGTGTGGTACTTCAGCATCCTTTGTTTCCGGATTTTGGTCTTCTTTTGGTGTCCAGACCTAGTTCTACTGGGACAACTCCCAGTTTGTATGAATCGTCGCCATATCTTAGAAACAGTCCCTTGCCCGATGTTCATTTCACCCCATCGTAAAGCAGCACATATATAATGTTATTCATTCCAGTCATGCAATCATATGTACAAACCACATTCAAACTATGGCGGGTTTTTTCTGTAGGTATTCAAATTATGGCGTTTTTGTTTTCTGTAGGTATTCAAATTATGGCGTTTTTGTTTTCTGTAGGTATTCAAATTATGGCGTTTTTTCTGTAGGTATGGAAAGCGCACTTCCGTGATGTTATACTTGATAGCGTGGGCTACATCATTGCAATACTTGTACGGCGCCTTTGAATGGCTCCTGCTAGTAAGGGCGCTTTATTAAATATACATTATTATTATTATTATTATTATTATTATTATTATTATTATTATTAATACGTTTGAAATATTCGCAACACACCAAGTTAAAGTATAATAATCTCACTCACTCACTCACTCACTCACTCACTCACTCACTCACTCACTCACTCACTCACTCACTCACTCACTCACTCACTCACTCACTCACTCACTCACTCACTCACTCACTCACTCACTCACTCACTCACTCACTCACTCACTCACTCACTCACTCACTCACTCACTCACTCACTCACTCACTCACTCACTCACTCACTCACTCACTCACTCACTCACTCACTCACTCACTCACTCACTCACTCACTCACTCACTCACTCACTCACTCCCTCACTCACTCACTCACTCACTCACTCACTCACTCACTCACTCACTCACTCACTCACTCACTCACTCACTCACTCACTCACTCACTCACTCACTCACTCACTCACTCACTCACTCACTCACTCACTCACTCACTCACGCACTCACGCACTCACGCACTCACGCACTCACGCACTCACGCACTCATGCACTCATGCACTCACGCACTCATGCACTCATGAACTCACACCTGACAATCAATTATGACTATCAATGCACGTAACTGAAAACAACTAAGATAATAATCATATCTTCTCCACAGTATAACTAGTTATCGAGATTATAGTTTTCCTTTACTGACTGTGCATTGTTTAAGGCCAAAATAAGATATGTCCATCATCTTTCCATTTAGTTAAATAGAGTGACTAAGTGTGCAGAAATGGTGATAATGGGATCACGGAACACGGCAGGATCCATTAATAACTTAGTATCCCTTGAGAGCAGGCTCATAAGGCAGTATTGTCTATGATTATTTATAAATGGTTTGTTGTGCCTCTAAATACTGACCGCTGCGCTATAAGACAGTATGTTGGATTATCCATTCCTCGCGAGAGCATTTATCTGCTCTGCATATTCATGTGACGGCTGTTTAACTAATCCGTTCCTGTTCCTAGCCACATGGGGTGGACTACAGTAGGTTTGAGCATAATGAACGAATTGAACAATATAATTCACAGAGTTCTGCGTATTGGGGCTCCAGCTTACGTTTAATTACCCATAACTGAAGTAGCTGAATTAAGAAACCTGTTATAATTGCTATATACCTATATAAGGAAGTTAATGTACTGAGAAAGTACTGGACTAGCTTATCCAAGCATACACTATAAATTGCAGAGTTGTATAACTAGTATAAGCTACTCAAATATATCGGACAATTATTACGAATCCAATGAGCTGCTTACATTATAATGCCAAACTTAGAATAAAACAGGGAAGAATAATAGAAGACTTAAGTAATAATAATAATAATAATAATAATGTTAATAATAATAATATTATACTGGTATTGGATTAAGTCATACATGATATACGGGCGCCTCCGTGGTCTAGCGGTAGCGTGCTGGACCACATATCACTATAACCCGTGTTCGAATCCCGGCGTAGGCATATCTGAAGGTTGTTTCGTCTTTGACTTCGCCTCATTACCTTTGGAGGTCGCTCGGCCCATTTAGCCTACCTTGTGCACAAAAGTGGCCGTAAAACATCAATCATCATCAATCATCATCACACATGATATGCAATATTGTTTATAATTAAGATAGATGTTCTATATCTATTAGACTATATTGCCATTTGTCTGAATTAGCCAAATGTTCAATATGACTAAATTGACATGGCCATGATCTGAATCCATGTTATCGATACCTCATTAAATATGACTTGTATGCCATGACACACATCATATATATATATATATATATATATATATGTATATATATATATATATATATATATATATATATTATGATATACAAAACATGAGATATATGAATAAATCCCTACCTATGGTAAAAGTAGGCGGGGGATTGGAGGTTCGAATCCTATCGGTGGAATTATAATAGGAAGAGGTTTTTTTCAGCCAGGTAACTGGCGTGATTTTCTCCCTCGAATATGCCATAATTTATAATTTCTAAAATAACTGAAGCAGTAAGTGTAGTAATAGGTGTCTGGGGTAATCCGTCTTAAAATATAATTGATAATTCGACGATTAATATTATTTTAAAAATGTTTCTAAACTTTTCTAAGCTAGGTTGAGTATACAATTAGTATTCTGTATTGATGTCAGATATGTTTACCCAATGAAGTTGTTCTGTTTACGATTTTAAACTACCATCACGACAACTACCCATTAACACAACTATATCACCAATTTGCTTAAAACAATATTGTATGTGAGTGTGTGTGCACAAACGTGGCCGTAAACCTCCAATCATTATCATGATCTTATTAATGTATATTAGCTCAGTTGATTATTTTTCTTGCAAACCATGTTATAATGAGGCCCGTTTATACAACGAACGCACGCAATGCATTTTGCCAGGCACGTCATTATGACTACTAAAACTTTGACAGCCAGCTTACACCATGTATAAGGGATTTGCGTCTATTTAATGGAAGCCAGCGTCTCCCTGAAAGTAAACAACAAATAAGCGAACACCAGATAGTAAGTGTCTTAACTTCCTTTGTTAAGTGGCCGTAGTGCCTACTCTATTTGTATGAGATCCTTATCACTGGGCATTTTCCACATTTTCAATTTATTCAACCGGTAGAGTGAAGCATTATGTCGACAACTAAAGTATACAGTGGGGATTCTAGTGCAGTGGTACCAACTCTAAATATCCGTTATATAAATACTGGTGAAGAGTAAAGAGGTTTGATGTCCAAAAAGGTAGTATTTTGGGATTTAGCATTGACCTGGAGTTTCTTTTTTCTTGGGTCATAGGCGACTGAAAGGAAGGGATACCGAATTACCGTCTTCTGCCGATGTCTTGACGAAGACCGATTGACAGGCAGAGTAGATTTGCAAATTGACCGACGCATTCACCGACTCATTGACTAAAACACCCCAATCAATCACGCAGTCACAGAATAGGTTTAATCTGTCTTAGTCACATTTAATGTGTGGCTTCTTCAGACTTAGATATGTGCTCTTAACCTGAGTCTAAACATAAATCGCAGGATAAACGCTGGCTGACTTGATCTTGAGAAATAACTTAAAACTTTATGTAGACTCCGCACGCATATTCCCCGTTAACTGTGTACCATTTGTTTTGTTAATATGCTTAACATTACGAAAGTAAAGTTCCATTTTATGCATAATGCTAAAAAATATTTTTGATTTATATTAAGTGGAAAGATAAAAACAAATATCAGGTCATACAAACAAATAGGTAACAATCAAGATGTTTAGCAGAGTCTGTGAAACATAAAAACATGCAGAACTTTGATAATTCCTTTTTAATCACTTCATTTGTGACTTACACACCTGGGATTTGTTATTTATTCTGCTCATTTAGATTCACCACATTTATCATTTAAAGGATGGATCATTTTGTTAAAACTACCCTAGTCTTGCCTACATGGCGCGAATACTAGTTTTACAACGTTATAGGCAAATTCTTTCTGCACGTTGAACAAAGGTGGCATTTATTCTTCGCAATCTGCAAACATAAGCAGGACAGTTAGCTGTAGTTAAAAATTAATTATATTTTAGTTGTATACGATTTTGGAGGATATTGCTACCGAAAAAAGCTTCTTTATCTAACTGGAGTTTCTTCTTTTTGACCGAATGAAGGTAAACGAGAAAGCTTTGAAGCTGAAGATGTATAACTAAAAATACACTTTGCTAAAGGAATTCCTTATCTATCTCGAGTTATCCAGAGTTCGCAGTCAATCCTTAATTGTTCATAAGTGGACATTCAAATTCCAGAAGGTTATGAAGCAGTTCATCAGGAACAGGATGATACAGATTAGAGACTACTCTTTATCTATCTGTCTGTCTGTCTATCTATATATATACCGATCTATGTATCTACCTATCTATCTATCTATATATCTATCAATCTATCTATCTATACATATTTCTATCTATCTATCTATCTATCTGTCTATCTATCTGTCTATCTATCTATCTATCTATCTATCTATCTATCTATCTATCTATCTATCTATCTATCTATCTATCTATCTATCTATCTGTCTGTCTGTCTATCTATCTATATGTCTATCTATCTATATATCTATATATCTATCTATCTATATATATGTCTATTTAGCACCATGTACTGCAGTTGTCTATGTCATTTGCAATATGTGACTGTAATACACACACTAGTTATTAAGTTACTAACTAACCAGTTCTAGTCGTCCGATGGATTTGTATTTCGACGATAAGAATAAATTAGTTGAAAGAAAAAATATATTTATAAATGTTGCACCTAAGCACGTCCCTAAACACCAACACACAGGCACACCTACCTATATAAGTGATTTCCGAGAAGCTTGCTTACGCTGAATCAATCTATTTCTATAGTTAAGCGAAAACATATAGATGTCGCTTAGGCAAGTTGCAGGTAATGAGACCTCAACACGGAAAGTTTATTTAATGTGCCTCTTCATAAAAGAGGTCTGTCCACACAATGTAGGACGTAGAAGGGTAATTATCAGCCTTTAGTAAGAATTGCTAGGTTTCAAACGGCTTTTAGCTTATATCCTACCGCTATCGTAAAATAGTTAATTGATGCAAACATAGATACGCCCATGGACGTGTGCTTGCGTACACTCACCCACTTTTGGATTATTGTATTCCCAACACACGAATATTTTCACCTGGAAATCACGGTATCTTTGTTCCGAAGGTAAATTTGTCTTTGATGCACTTTATTCATCAGTCCCAACGGCCACCGTTTTATTAATAAAATTTCTCTCTTCCACCTTTTCAATATATTGTTCGTCGCCTTCCTTCTTATATCTGTGGAGATAACGACATGACCTGCTAAATATTCTAAATTATATTCTTCATCCATACATCGCTATGGGCGCCATTTACACCGCGACGACAATCATTGGCACTCGATATGTGGTGTTTGAGTAACACTATATAGCTAAGGGACACCATCATCCAGACTGTAAATGTCTCACAGTTGCCAAGATCAATTTCGCTAGTCGCAGTCGTCTCTACACGAAAAACCAATCCAGAATAATTACAGCGAAAGACATTGATTAAACATATGTGTTTATATTGCTGTTATATTGTACTTACTATTTTATGTTGAATGGTATTGTTAATTAAAGGTAAGACTGTTGCATTCCTGTTCTTACAATTTGCACAGCCAATTTTACATATGATCTCTGAGATGATGTATTTCTCTATACGACCATATAGAGCGACGTGAAATCTCTATTTAACAATGAGTAGTTTACGTTTGCGTACAAAATTGTATACAAAAAGATTGGATATTCTGAGGTTTGGGATTCCTGTGCAATTTTTGAGATTTTGAGAATCGTTAAACTCACATCTCGCCAATATATAACAGTCAGAGTTAAACAGTAGTTTCGCAGCAGATCCTGAATTTGGAACATGCACCTTATCCACAAGAAAAATACCATAAAACAATAAAATATTTATTGTGCACTTGTATGATTATCTTCATAAAAGAAGACCTCTGCCATACATTTAAAGCAAATAGACGAAATGGAGCCAACGTTTATATAGTAAGCCTGGACATAATGTGTGAATGTACATAAACAGTGATGATTGCAAATGTGATTTTATGTTTTGTTTATTTATGTATTTAAATCAAATATAGTAAAACTAGTTTAATATTAAGTAATATTCTTACCTTTAAACTGAGAAAACAACGGTTATTATTTCTTATTTTATTTAATGGAACTATGAGTCTTATTTCTAGCCATCATGCATTAATGAAATGTATATTTATATAATCTCAGCAATAAATGACAAATTATTACTCTTAAGATGAAAAATTGCGAAACGGCGTTTTCAACAACAGAAACATAACAGTAACAGCACTATAAGCCACACACATTTTCCTTGTGATCAAACCAGTGAGAGAGTGTCTGAAGTCGACTAAATAATGAAACTTGTTTATCTGAACTGTCGCTCTTACGTACTTAGTGGATTTCTCATAACATCAATATTGTAGCTATGAAGGAACATTAGATCGGACTGGTGTCGATGCCCATGCGTCTTCTGAGTTGGTACCTCCTGGTGATGAAAACGTAAAAGTAACACGATCAGATCATCGTGGAGGTCGTGTGGCGGATTGGTTCAAAGACGGATTAGGGCTATAAGTGATTAGGATACAGTTATATAATTTGAACACATAGAATTCTCAGAAACGGCTAGTAACAGCCGAGTGAGACTGTGTGTGATATAGCGTCCACCATATTCTAGACAGAGTTGCTATGAG